>JAAGAY010135133.1:0-106436 GCA_011801015.1 Ardeotis arabs
AAAAAAAAAAAAAAAAAAAAAAAAGGCAGAAAAGACATGTACACTTACTTCTGTCAGGATGTCAGCAAGCTCAGTGTGAACTTTGGTACGGAGGGATGTTCTGGCAACATCTATAAGGGTCTCCCTGTCCATCTCCTTGGTTACTTTGACTTGCTCCAAAACTTCAAGTGCTTTTTCTTTCGCAATCTCAAATCCTTCTGCTACTATTCTAGGGTGCAAACCCTAATGCAAGGAAAGAAGGGAAATCATTAGACAATAGAAGATAAAATGGTACTTTTTCACAAATAAAACCTGTGGTTTCAACATTCCATGTAACTTCAAAACATAGCGAACATGCATCCTACAAAGACAATAAAATGTACTGTCCTTCTGAATACATGTAAAAGGAATGAAATCCTTCCAATGCAGAGGAAAAGTACAGATTGTTCTAGCACAGAATTGAAACCAAGGGAACTAGGAAGCACACTTGGGTGTTCACTGTGCAATATGAATGCCTGTTCTGTAACTTACAATATCCAAAATACCTCCTATCAGAGAGGTATTTCTCCCTGTGAACATGTAAGTAAAAGAAGTGATTTAACTCACACAAACCAGACAGAAGGTACTGGACAAAATCTTATTGAGACTACAGTATCTACAGTAAGCAAGTTTGATTTCAAACAAGTCTTACCTCCTCCTCTCCAGCTTTTCCCCATTTTACAAGTTCTGCAATGCACTCATTTGAAGCAGAAATATGTATTTATTTTCATGTTTGACTTATGAGTATTAAGCATTAAACACAAAACAAGTTGAATGGCCTCAGACAAAGCTTTTAACTTGTCCACCTACAAAAGAAATACTACACACATACCTCAGAAATATAGAGGTCTGCCTGCTTTAGGAGTTCTCCAATGATCAAGACATTCGAAGTGGTACCATCTCCAGTGATGTCATCTTGCGCTGTTGCTACTTTTGCTATCAAGGAGGCTGTGGGGTGTTGTATTTGCTACCAAAAAAAAAAAAAGAAAGAAAAAAAAAAGAAGAAAAAAAGCTGAGCATTAAGTCTTACTGCACTGGTACAGGAAGCAAAAAATCTGAAATCACCTAAACAAAATATTTAAGGACTAGTTGATGTTTTAATGATTATGAAAATTGAGCAGGTTTCAACAAGTAACATCAACTAACAACAATCACACTGACAACAGGTTGACTGAACTAATCCATGTAACGCTATTTTCCCCCTCAGATTACGCATCTATACACAAAAATGTTGACTGCTAAGAGCCAAACTAGTCCTCAACTCATTATAAGCTTGCCAGAGCCCTTTTCACCTTTAGTTGCGATGGTGCATCCTTTGCCTAGACGGTTGCTGCCACCAAAACCAGCATGTTTGGAGCTAACTTAGAAATCTGCACGATCAGTGCTGTACATACCCTGACCGGTTTGCTATTCCTTCAGCAGTTTACTTTACTCATTCTTATGAAACTAAAGAACATGCAACTAATTTGTTGCTTGTCAGTTCCTCTGCCAAGTGGCACATTTGCTGTTCCAGCTATGGACATCATTCCTGTTTGGCCAAACTTCACAGTCACCACAGGTGACCTTCTGTTACTTACAGAAGTCAGTCTTTTAATTTAAGGAACACAGACACCAATTAGCATCTCCACTGGCTGACTGAAGAGTATTTTAACACAGGTTGAAGCCTACGAACCTACAGAGCAGCATCCATGTTTCAAGAGGCTGGTGCTTGGTACTACAGTGAGGCAAAAATCAAATGGGACCATTTATACTGTTGTTTAGCTTTTTATCTCTGCCCCTGCCCCAAGCATTACACCTATTGTGAAAGAATCGATGCAATGAAGTTTTCCTGTCTGCCAGATCACCGTGTATGTTAACTTCAATACTTTACGCTGAGTTACAACAGCCTGAGTGAAATACCCCACGTGCACTAACAGGTCGTGTTCATCTGGGGGATGGGGGCACGCCACAACCAGACAGGCCGCCGGCCCCCAGCACGTGAGACCCCGCCGGGGCAACAAAAACCCCAGTGTAATTATTTAAACAGTTTATGTTTCTTTTTTAATTGACAGATTAGCACACAAACTTTATTCGACATCTACCAAGCTGCACTTAATTACTTTCCTCCCAAGGGACGTTTCCCCCTCAACGCACAGGGCTAGATCCCACAGAAATACAGCCCGGGGGAAGTGGGGGACGGGGTCCCCCCTCAGCCACAGGCAGTCCTGGCAGAACAGGAGCAGGCTCCTGCCTCCCTAAGCCCCCCTCACGGCTCCCCAAGGTTCCCACCCCCGCCGAGGGCCAAGAACCAGCTCACCATTTCCTGCAGCAGCACGTTGCCATCTTTGGTCAGCTTGATGTCTCCAGCCCCCGACACCAGCCTGCGGACGACATGAGGCGGGTGAGCAGGCCCCGTCTCCCCGGCCCCGCTCCCTCTCCATTCATTCAGCCCCACCCGGCCGGGCGGCCCCCGCCTTTGTTCCCCGCGCCATGGCGGCGGCAGGAACGGCGCCCCAGCCTCACACGAGCCTCTCTCCGCCTTTCTCCTCACGCGTCCCCTCAGGCTGTAAAGGCCGCCCGCACCCTGAGGCGCCTGCCCGCCCCCCCAAACCCGCCGGGAGGTGCTGGTGGGGGGGTTCCCTCACATCTTCATGGTGCCCTTGGGGCCCAGGTTGGTCCTCAGCACGTCCTGGAGCCCGCGGGCCGCGCTGATGTTCACCGCCAGCGCGGCCTGGGCACGGGCCACCTCCGCCTTGGGGTTGAGGGCCTTCACCGCCATGGCCGCCGCTCCGCTCCGCGTTGGGCCAGGCCGCGCCGGGCGGGAGGAGCCGCGCTCCGCAGCGAGGGGCGGGAACGGGGGGCAGGCCGCGCCTCCCCGCCCGCCCCTTCTAGAACACTCCGAGGCGCGCGCGCGGGCCCATTGGCCCACTGTCGCGCCAACCGCCTTTCCATTGGCTGCCGAGCCTGTCGCTCCGCCGGCTCGCTCCCGCCCCGCCTCTGAGGGGCCGCGGGGCCGCGCCGGCGCGGTGGTTAACGGGGAGCGCGCCCCCGGAGCGGGGGCCGAGGCGGGGGGCTGCGGCCGGCGGGGCCGGTAGCCGGCGCGGTCAGGCGCTGCGTGTGTGAACGGGGCCTTTGAACGGGCAGGGTCGCTCGGTCATTAATCCCACCCCCGCATGTGACCCGCACCCCCGGCCGGTTCGCAGAACCGTGAGAATAAATAATTAAACCGTGCGATTTAACATTAGATCGATAGAATTAATAGTTAAGCGGGCAGGATTAATAATCAGAGTAATTCTTGGTAAAAATTCAGAGCTGAGGTTAATCAAAACTCTAATTCTCTTAAGACAGCCACTGCGTGGGCTGCTGGGGCCTGCACAGCCACCGCAGCACAGCCCCGCACGCCCAGGCTGTTCGGGCCTGGACCCTTCGCGAGGTTTTCCAAGCATGGGGGACAATCTCACCAAGGCCGTGCGGAGGTTTCCTGTGAGGCCTGTGGAAGAAAAACACAAAATACTGTTGAAGTTAAGGCCACCTTGATGGGATGCTGGAAGTGTTCGGCCTATCTGGCCTCTCAGGGTCCAGTCCTTGCGGCGGCACAATGTTTGCACCGTATCGGCTTTGTGCTCCCGAATGGAGGAGCATTGACAGGTTCCCTTGAGAGCACCTTCAGAAGAGTTCCTGCCGTGGTTCCTCACACGCACCACGGGCACAGATTGCACCGAGTCTGGCTCCCGCATTGCCCCATCCGGGCTTGTACCCCCAAACACCCCCCTGCTACTTCTGAGTAACTGGCAATATAAGGCGTGACACAACGCTCTTGTTATTTCAGGTATTTCGTAAGGAAGGTGCCCGCCTCCAGAATAATCATGGCCCGTGGCTGCAGAGGTGTGCCAGGGAGATCCAGGCCAAGCGGTTTTTGGTCTTCCTGCTGCCCATTTGCTCTGGAGGGTGCTAACTGCCAGCAAACAGGGACAATTGGCCGCGAGGCCGGGATTTCCTCAGTATTTGGTACAGAGAAGAAAGACAGCCTTCCTCAACGCTCGTCCACCAGGCGTGAGGATGGCGCAGGGTACATCTTCCCCACTCTGTCCCAGTTTCTGCAGCAGCAAGCCCTGGATGCAGCCCTGGACGCTGGGCTTCAGCAACCCACTGTTGCTGAGCAGCAATGCAATGTTATCGCGCCACTTCCAGTAGTAAACTCTAAGCCCACTCTTTGGTACCATTTTGCTGCAAAGGCGTTTTGGGGGAGCTTACCCGAAACAGTGAGTGTCAAGTGCCAGGGCAGACTCACCAGCCTCCCCAGTTTTGGCAGTAGGCTGTGGCACCTGCTGGGAATCTGCTCTACTGCTTTGGGTGAGGATCTCAGGTTTCTGGGCAAAACGCCATGCTGTGCCAGAGGATTCCCAAGCATGGCCTGTCAGTCTTGACTTGGCAGGTGTGGAGGGGACAGCTGCTAATATGCTTGGGTTTCTAGTTTTTAAATATTTTAGATGGAGTTGGTGTTTGAAGGTAATGCAACACAAGTTTGGAGCCCTTTTGTTTAGCTGAGCAGTGCCTGTGTCTTGTGAAATATTTTAATGCTGACTCTTTAGTAGGGTGGCTGGGCTTTCTGTTCTGTTACTGTAATGATTAGAAATAAACAGTAAACATTGCAAAATACAGGAAATTACACTTGGCATTTCATAATTGTCTCTGGAACTCTGTTAACGTTTAGCCTTCACTTTTGCTGGGATGCTACTGGCCTGCTGAAACCATAACAAAACAAAACACGCAAACCCAGCTCTGAGAGGCTGCAGTGCTGATATTTGAGGTACCTAGGTGCAATGCTGAGTTAAAATACCTGAATCCCAGCTCTGCCCTGGATTCTGTAGCCCCCAGGTCACACACAGACATTTTTCTAATCTTGCTTCTCTGGTTTGTAAGTCTTTTGCCTTGATCGTCTCTCGGGGCTGTTCTCAGTAGAGGGCAGCCTTGTCAAATCCATACGCATCCCAGTGGGCACGTTGTGTTTTATATTTTCCTTGCTGCTGTTCTGTGACCCACGTGGGAGATGTGCAGGAATTATCCATCCTAAACACCTGCAACCTGTGGGGCTGGCTGCTGAAAAAAAAAAAAAAAGAAAAGCCATTTTCAAAGATAATCTAGTCCTTCATGTAGGTGGTCTCCAGTTCTTGTGGAGAGGCAGACCTCTCTGTGTTTCTTTCCCGGATCATGTCTGCGGATAGTTATTTTATGGTATAGTAACATTTCTCATTTTCACATTAAATCCTCATTTTGCAGCATTTTTTAGACATCAGGACAAGCTTTTCTTCATTTTTCAGTCTTTTAGCTGTAGTTGTTGAACTGTTCTGCATATTTGTTTTTAGTGCATAGTAAAAATACAGGGCAGATGCTTACTAGGTCTGAATTGTCCGTTGAAATCAATGGATTTACAACAAATTACAGCACATTAGAATTAAAATATTTAACTGAATTACAACCAGCATGTCTGTTAAACTAAACCAAATAAAGGGAATATCCTTCATGAAATATTCAACAGGAATTCTCTTAGTCAAATCATACACTGCTTATCTTGGCCAAAAAAACCTCTGAGATTCTCAGTAAAAGCAGTTTTCTTTCATGTTTATCAAGATCGGGTTTTAATTAACCATATTCACAGAAATGATTTCTAAATCTGTTTTAAAAACATACTGTCCTGCCACGATAAAACTAACAAACAGGACCAGGCTGAGCAGTGAACCATGTCCAGTTTTGCAGCAAAGAGGCTTGGTAACATCTTTTCCTGACACTAAAAGTTACTAATAGATGCTGATGTTGAGAAATGGTCATGTACTGAGAACTCCTGAAAAAACATAAAGGAAAACATGGGAGGAGAGGCACACAAGGCTATTGATTTTAAATAATGCATGTAATTTTGAGGGGTAATACTGCCAGAATGGCAGAAGAGATCATGCATAGAATGTGACTGGTGCATCCAGGGGTGCAGAACAGTCTTCTGAGACAGGCAGCAGTCATAAGACTCCTATCACAAGCGAATGAAAGAAGCTAAATCAGCTAAATCAGGCTTTCCTGACCCTGAACCAAACAACCAGCTTCATAGTTCTGGGTTGGCAGCCCCCTGTTCTTAACAAATGTCCACAGTGATGTCTGAGGGAAGCTGTTCTGTGGGAAGCCAAAACACGAGCACAGACCAGTTTTGCAGTTTTTCTGTTGCTTCTGACAACATTGCATTTGTGGAAACAAAACAGAGCCTTCTCATAGGCAGAAATTTTAATTTTGCCTTCAAAGCTTTTGATGAATTTTGATTTGATTTTTTTTGTGCATGTAACATTGCACACTCTAACGCACTGAGTAACAGCTTTAGCCAAAACACAATATTGCAGTCTTAACTCACAAAACCTTTTATCTCATCCGCAGTGAAAGAAAAGATTGTCCCTGCCTCGCCTCTGATTTCACACCAAGAGGAACTCCTGACGGCTGCTTGTCAGAGCCCCTCCTTGGCTCTCGTCATCCCGTGCCGGTGCTCTGCGTGGAGCGAGGAGAGTTTGCAAAGAGCCATCTCGTTCCCTCATGCCTGTGGCACAGGCTGGCTGACGGGCGAGCGAGCTCCCCATCATCTTGTGCAGGGTCTGCTCCCTGCCAAGCCGTGCCGACCCGAGCTGGGAGCGACCCAAACTGGGCCCGAGCGGCTCCTCCCCCGACGTAGAGAAGGTTACACCTCTCTTCCCTACGCCTGTCAGCGAACAGCTGGACTTCTCTGGTTACATGTGTGCAACCATTTAAAAAAAACATCCAGGCTGGCTTACTCAGCAGATTATAAAAGAGTGATTTACAAAATGCGGCTTTCTTCCAGATCAGCCCGTGCCGTTGTATTTATGTGACTGAAGGTCTCAGCTGATCCCTCCTTTTCTTGTGCAGCCAAGAGGTTTGCAGCAGCAGCAACAGCCACGGCCAGTACAATACTGTAAGTCACTGGGAACGTTTTGTTTTTTTTTCTCTCAGTTTGGAAGGGGTTGGCGTTTGGTGTATCAGATCCATAACACTTACCATATTTTTCTAGCATAGAAAATGAAGAGTATCTTCTGCTGGGGCTGTGACTGTGCTGCCCTGCAAGAACAGTGTGGTGCCTGTTTTATAACAGCAGCATGAATGAATGATGCAATCATGCAAGGGGGAAGCATCATCATTTTGTCAGGACAGGCAAGAGGGGATTGGAGAGTTGGGAGGTGCATGTCAGCATCCATCAGGTTCCCTCTACCCCTTTTCAACTACTTTTAAAAAGGTGGTTAAATAAATTCACTGTTAGCACTGCTGTTCAGGTATCAGTGTATAGGTGCAAACAATTAATCTCGACTTGCATACAAGTTTAAATTACTACCTTTAAAAACTGAACAGAAAACCAGAAAGTGTGAAGCAAGCTTAGTGAGGTTGAGGACTGAGTCCTTCTATTCTCACACTGAAAATCACAGAAACACACAGTTATGGATGGATGGGTTGAACTTTTAAAGAGCAGTACTTGCAGGAATGTAAACAACAGTCACAACTTGGTTAAATATAACTAATCTGCTTAAATATGTCCCCTTTCAAAACATATTGCTGATACTGAGAATTAAACCTCAACATAGAAAAGCTGTATTACTATATTATTCCCATTTTACAGACATAGGACTAGAAACAATGAGGATTAACTGGTTTGTTTACAGTAATGCCGTGGAAACACTCCTGTGAACATTCTTATGAGCAGAACCACTCCTGTAGTGGGAACAGGTCCCGAGAAAAGTTTCAAAAACCAATTTTCTCCAAATCCCATACTCTAAGCAGCAGTTTCCCTTCAATAAAACGGTTTAATGTGTTTACATTTCTGTTAATCTCACCATATGTTTAATGCAATGTTATTCTGCTGTGGGAATGTATCTCAGAGTGTATCTCAGTGAAGGGCTCACTCTCACCTTGTTAAAAGGGAAAGTGAATCAGAATAAAAAACACCAGAGACTGTTTACAAACCGTAGCATATTCCCAAGTGATCTGTTTCAAAAGATATTTCAGGTAATACTTCATTAAGATTCACTTAATCTTCATTTTTTTTCACAGCAATAATTACGAACATAATGCAAAGAGGCAGCACCTCTGAGATCTGAAATGCAGTAACAAGTGAAGTGTAGTCACAATGAGGATTTTGAGATCTCGTCGAGATCTCGTCAAAATATACCAGCCCTAGAACACCTGGAGTTCTCAGTACCATTTACTTGTTCCTTTTCAGGACATGTAGCAGATACTGCAGATGGTTTAGTTTTTCACGGTGCGGCAAGTGCCCTTCTCTGAAGGGTCAGCAAACAGAAGAGATTTCAGTTGTTTTCCTTTGACATGTGGTCTTACATAATTCCTGTGCCTGCCTCTGTGACTCCACCCTCTCTGTTACGAAACAGAACTATTTCTTGTGGAAACGCCAGGTTTTTTTCCAAGTGGCCTAATGAAGTACTTCATAGTCTGGAGGCAAGGAGATCTCATGGGAATTCCACTTTTCCCTTGTGATTTCCTTTTTCTCCATCTTTATCTCAAGTTTCACTGTACCTCTCTCCCTCTGTCACTCTTCTTATGTCTTCTCTAGTCGCTTCTTTGCTCATTGTTTCTTCTCTTCCCCATTTTCTCCTTTTCTCCACAATATTTTGTTATTAGACCTGTAGAAATGTTTGCTGCTTGGATGCTTTTCCAGCCTGGAAATAATAGGATAGGAATAGATTACCTCTCTGAAATTCAATGGCAGAAGGATCAGAGATTTTCTATCCATGTTTTTCATATGGAGACAAGACTCATTATCATTAGTTGTGGGAATTTATTTTTTCTTACCATCTCATTAAAACATTGAGACATTTAAGCAATCAGATGCCCTGTATTTCAGACTAATTAATCTGTGCCAACTGTAGAGGCCTGTACCACTCTGGAATAAAAAATTGCTGCTCACTTACTACAGCTGTTAAGAGATTTGTCCAAAGAAAGGATTTACACAGCTTCAATTCCTTTTGCTCGTTTCCAAGTGACACCTACGTGTGGGCAAGCTACTGTGTCTGCCCTTATTTCCTATGCACACTTACCCAGAGGTGAATTCTAGGCAGCTTCCAGGATGGCCCAGTGACAATTTTGAAAACAAAGGAGGGAGCAGAACCTCTTCTCCTGCTTGTATTTCCCCCCACTTCTGTTGCTCGTTACTTCTGCCATTACCACTAATAGCCTTGCCTTAAGCTCCAATCTAGGTTTAGGGCTGGGAAAAAAATTTCACAAGTTACTGGAATTGGCATGTTACCACTTGGATGGCATTTGTCAGCCTTTGGAGCTGATGGTGATCCCTGGAGCTCTGCCAACAAGGGCAAAAGAACCTTATTTCACGGCAGGTGAACAACCTCTAACTCCTAAAATTTGCTTTTCCCACCAGCAAGACTCCCTGCAATAGCTGAAGCTGCCTTCATAGGTTCTCCTCTTTGCTCCTGTATGAGCTTCCCTGCTTTGCAGTTTATCACAAGTTCTCCCACACGTGTGATGATACATTAGCCAAACCCAGGTCTGTGTTTTCTAGGACTCAGTGCCTACCTATAGCGGAAAATGGAAAGACTTTAGCAGGTCACTGGCCAAGGGAGATCAGGAACTACTTATGCATTCTGCATTTCAAAACAGATTTTTTTCTCTTCCAACTTGTCATTTTTAGGCACTGTAGTGCCTAAACCATAGCCTGAAACTCTTTTAAAAGAGTTATTGCATGGAACAAATAGAGGACAGGGTTAATTCCAACCATGGCTCCACAACTGGTATCCATAATTTTTCCTCTAGCTTGTCCATCAAAGCGCAAAGTCCATCACAGCAGTGGTCTCGTCATTGTAGGGAGTATCCAGAAGGGAAAGGAGTATGGGAAATGTGGATACCAGAGAAAAGGGAAAGTTAACATCTCTTCCTTCCTGTTCCCAATGTGTGTTTCTAGCGATAACATTTTTCTCAGATTAAAATTTTGAAGACATATATCCAGAAAGATATTTCAGGTTCTCACCAAGAAACCCCATCACAGTGCGGTGTTCCCGCACAGTAATATTGCATCAGAATGTCGTAACGTTGCACTGCAGCCTCAGGTTAGCATGAGGCAATGTGACAGCTTTGCATAAGGAATCGGTGTTGGAACACCGTGACGCAAATGTCACGCAACAGTGATGCAACAAGTTTATCCAGTAGAGCAAATCCTTAAAATTGGCATGAAACCCATGGCTGAATTTTTGGTGGACTGTATAATTTCCAGTAGGCTAGAAAAAATTTACACCCTGCCATTTAAAAAATGTTAGTAGATGTATTTTTTTTTTTAATTCCACTGCACAGATATTTCTAGCAAATGGCTGTCAAGGCCTGCCCTAAAGTCAAAGCCCTCCTGCTCAGAAAATCAAAATCTTCCACTGAAAATACAAACACAGTGCTGTGGAGCCAAGGTCAAGTCAAGGCTAACACAAAGTAAACTTGGAATTCACATGTTACCCGCCCACCCAGTGCCAAGTCTTAGCTCAGAAGCACGCTCTGGCAGAGGGAAGTTTTTATGTCCATGGCCACGTAAGAGAGAGAGGTTTCTCTTACGTGCTGCACTGATGGCATATGAGTGTATTTCTTATATGTGCAGTGCAGTCTTTACAGAAGAAAACCAAACCAAACCAAACCAAAACATGTGCTGTCTGCAGCAGATAATTATTTAGTGATGCTTCTAAAGCTACTCCAGAGTTTTACAACATGTCCGTGCACGGAACAGCTCTGATGCACCACGAGCAGAGAGCTGTCACACTGTTCAGTCCTCGTTTCTGCCTTTCCCAGAGGAGGAGTTTGTAAAAGCCCTTTTCTGGAACATCTCCTCTTTACTGTGTACCCACTCACCTTTGCTTTCTGGCACACGGGGGAGGTTGAGCCCAGGCTCTGTCCTACCTCCCCACACCTAAACCAAATGCACAGGAGGGACGTACGGCTGGGTGATACCTGCTCTCCCGTTCTCACTCACACCTGCCAGGCAGATGAGCACTGAGGAAGCTACTGTGTCACCTTCTCGGCCTTACGCAAAAGCAGTGAACCCACTTCGGTTACTATAGCAGTGTGTTCACACCAAAAAAACTCAAGAATAGCTAGAACAACCCCCTCAAACAGTACCTGTTCTTGACTGCCTTCAGATAGCTTTGCCTTTAATGTGACTTGATCTCTCTGTTTCTTTTCTTGCTGTTTCATATCTACCTGCTAAACAGAGATTATGTCTTACAAATACAGTTCTTAGCTGGTCACAACAGGCTTCACCCCTTGGGTTTGGTGGCTTCATTTATACAGACTTTTACATTTCAGTGAAGAACTGGAGTATTCTGTTTTATTCTATACATATGAACAGATAAAACATGTGTGTGTGTGTTCTATAAATTTTTTCAGTGATTATGGTAACTTTTCATAAAGCCTTTTGTATCCCAATATTCACCATATGGTTACTAGTCGTGGGAATAAAACCAAAGGTTCCTGTTCCTGCTTTGACCATTAACGGTTAAGCTGTGATCTCTCAGTGAGCACACAGAAGTCACCTCAGGAAACAGCACTGGTGCTTACCATGTGTGATCCCTGGATGACTCCTGCCTGGCAGTGAGCTACATCTGTACCAATCAGCTCCTGTTCTTTTCCACAGCAAGTACATTGTGATCATCTTCTCCAGCTTCACAGGATGTCTTTTGTATCTGGGGGTGCAAAGTTTGTCCAAAAGGGAAAAAAATAAATATTTTGTGGGAACTTGTGTGCGTAAGACCTCTCACCATCAAAATTCACATGATATATAGGAGAAAAATAAATTAGCTTAGTGAGAGGAAAACGAAAGTTGAAGGTATATAACACAATGAAGGTATATAATGTGCTGTTTGACAGTATTTTTCCCCCTATCCCAGAAAAACAGAGAACCTGCTACCCAGATCAATTACACAAGACATGTCCTGAGAGAAGTTTAGGAGGTCAGAATAAACAACCAAACAAAAGCTTTTACAAAAATCTGGGAAATGGTAGAGATAGAAAGCTGTATTTGTCTCTAAATGTACAGATTGGCAAATAGTGAAGTCCACGCTGAATTCCCTTATGAAAGGATGAAGCACAAGGTGAGTCGGGTAGAGTAAGAAAATACCTAATTAACACCTTGTGCTTCTGATCTGCAGGAGAAGTAGAGCACTTTTAAGTGGATAGGTATAAAAGGGAAGAAAATAAACCTTAGTCAGGCATTGTAATGGAAAAAGTTGTGTCATGATGTTGTGATATCTTAAGGCGTTGAGTGAAGTTCCCAAAGCGCAATAGTTTATTGGGTTTTATAAAAGACTAATTCCCAGTGCTAATGGCCAAATCTTCTATGCATTCGTAGATGATGAAGTTTATATTGATCAGGAGATAGAAAAGGCTCCAAACCTTCATGATTATGGACAACCACTCACTGATAGGTTTAAGATACTTGTGTCTACTGTGATCAAGCCAATCCCTAACAGCTGGATGTCCTTTATTATCTCCTGGAGCAACTAATTTGACACACTAGACTGGGTCTGATGAGAAGTCAAGATCCGTTTGAGTGGTGAGGGCAAGATGAGACAGAGAATTGCAAGTCCCACACAGCAGCTGGCAGTCTGATGGTTCAGCAAACGCCAAGTATGACAACCTTGAACCCCATGTGAACATCAATGGGCCGAGCCTGCAGAGAGCAAATCAGCAATTGACCAAGGCTCCACGGCCCACCTGTAACGTAAATTGAACATCAGTAGGCAGCAACAGTGGAGAGCAAATCAGCAATCGAGCCAGACCTCCACCACCGCTCACGCTCTTTGATAAAAGCTAGCTACCAGGCTGTGCTCGTCCCTACCCGCAAGAACCAGAGCAGTCGCGCCAATGGCTCAAGACGGAGTGCAGTACTGTCACTCAGAGAAAGACTTTATCTTGTCCCCTCACAGTAAGAAGGTTCCTAAAAGGATGGCGTCCCTCTTGGAGATGAAAGAAATCTTCCGCAATGCTGATGCAGTATGCTTTGATGTGGACAGTACAGTCATCAGGGAAGAAGGCATTGATGAGCTTGCGAAGTTCTGTGGAGTTGGAGATGCTGTCGCAGAGATGTATGTATATTTGCTGTTTACTTCATAGGAAGAGTAGTAAAAAAAATAAGCATGAATAAGGTTAATCTGTGGCAATTAATTTATAATAGGGATTAATTCAACTCTTGTCATAGGAGATTATTACAGTTTAAAAAGGATTTTAGGAATAATAAGTGGCATCAATGCATAACGAAGTAACTGTGTTCTTTTGAAACCGTGAAGCCACTCAAGAAAACTATACTTACATAAATTCTCTAATGCAAATTTATTCAATAGACTAAGACCAGCCCTCATCATTAAACTTGGCTAAGCACTAGCAAACCTTATTATGAGACAGAGCAGAGGGGACAACTTTGTTAACACTCCTCTGAGGCTGGCGTTTCCATTGGAACTTGTAGGAAAAGTTACTTTCAGAGAACAGCACCTGGCTGCAGTTTAGGAATACTGGTCCCAGCAGCTGGGATGCACTCACAGAGGGAATGAAGTAATTTTCCTTTGCCTCACTGGCTCTCACAAGAGCTCCGATTTGTGGAGCTCTTCTACCAGAGGTTGCTATGAATCTTCTCAGTGTACCAATCTTCTCCTTTACCACATAGATACAGTATAACCTAGAACCTATGGACTCTTGTTTCTCATCATTCTGTTCTTGGGAGAAGCCTCAACTTGTTAAGTGTCACTGAATTGTTTTCTTTGCATCACAATTTAGGACCCGCAGAGCTATGGGTGGCACTGTGACATTCAAAGCAGCTTTAACGGCACGACTAGGTCTCATACGTCCCTCCTATGAGCAAGTGCAAAAACTAATATCTGACAACCCACCTCAGCTAACACCAGGAATAAGGTAAGAAGAATTTCAGATGATCTAATGAAAAGTCCTCTGCACATGGCATAAATCAACAAAATTCTGTGACATTACTGAGGCTGTAAACCACAGAGCTGGTTCAGATTGCATCTCTACTCCATTTCCATGTTGTTTGTGTACAAAGCTTACATCAGGAGCTGAGAATGGCCTGAGTCTATGTCAAGTGGCTAAGCATCTATGTAAAAAGAAAACAGTCTTAGGTGTTAACTGGCATTTTGGCTGGCAAGCTCAACTTCTAGCTCAAGAATTAAGCGGGCATGGAAAATAATCTGTTCAATCACATCTGGTTTTTGATGAGTGATGGAACTGGGAGGAGATTCAATACCCAGTATGAATTACTGGCTTGCTCTATTCTGCAATTATAGTACCTCTCTCTTACACTTCTGTGTGCAGTCACACTCCTGGACTCAGCTTAGGGAATTCATTGTTCAGAGCAACCCATTCTGTACTGGAGTCCCTAAAAAAGTATTAAAAATCATTAAAGGGAAACACATATGTATGTGTGTATTCATTCATCTTTGGGTGTAGTATAAATATTAGTTAAACTGTGAAGGTTTGGTTTTTTTTTTCTATTCAAATTGTTTCAAACAACTAAAATTAATTTATTTACCAAAAAATCTGGCCATAGCTCTAAGTCTAAAATATATTTAGCATATACAGTAGTTTCAGACAATATTGGGCTTGTATTTTCTCCTTGAAATGAAGTACACGCTCAGCTTTTTCTGTAGAAGGCATAGCTAGATTTAACTACAAAGAGAATGTTGTTTCCTTGTTTAGAATCACATGATTTTTCTTTTCATTCCTTCCTCCTTTTCTGTGTAGCCTGCTTTAAGCCTCCACTTTGCTTTTTAGTATTTAGCATTTCTGCTGTTACTGCTCCCATGTCTACTGCTTAGCATTGCTGCATGCTGATCTTCCTGCCTCTAGAGCCAAATCCCATAAAACTTTTAACTGCCTTCAAGCCCCATTGACATTATCTGAGTCTGAAAACTTTTACCTTTTTTGATTCCTTTTCTGTAGCTGGTGCCCTCTTCTAAAGTGGTATCAATGTCCAGTGCCTGGGGAACCAATTCTGAGTTAGAAAATGTTTGCACTTTGCACACTTTCAGCCCACTTCTCTATTTTGGCGTAGTGGCTTTATCTCCCCCGTATTCCCAACTTCTTCATGCATTGCAAGATTTATTTTCTTGCTGTTTCTTTACTTCAGAAAAATACCTGAACTGGATCTGCTCTCATTTGTTCAAGGGAACTAACGTGAACTACATGAAAGAGTAAAGAAAACATTTCTAGGGAGTGCTTCCTTCTGAACAACTAAATACCTCTTTGTCTCTAGATGTGATGGTTTTGTTCAGCTCTTTTCATGCAAGGTGTATGCACAAACTTGCAAGGGAAAGAAGGAAAAGCTTTGGGCAGCAGAGATGGATGGAGCTGGAAAGCAGCACACATACTAACTAAACTGGAACAACACAAAGTGTGGGCAGCCTCGTTTAGGAAAGCCATATTTTAACTTTCTTGTTATCCCTAGATGCTGCTAGGCACTCACACTTGGTGACTGCTCTTTCTTCCCAGGGAGCTGGTGAGCAGGCTTCATCAACGAGGGGTCCAGGTCTTCTTGGTCTCTGGGGGGTTTCAGAGCATTGTGGAGCATGTGGCCTTGCAGCTGAACATTCCGACAGCAAATGTCTTTGCCAACAGGCTGAAGTTTTACTTTAATGGTGAGATTCCCTTAAAGTCTCTTTTCTCTACTAATTAATGCCACTTTTTTTGGTTCAAATTGTCAGCTATTGGGCTACAGATACTGTCCAGCCTATAAGACCTTGTTACCAATCCAGCTACCTCAAGTATGAAAATTGCAAGACCTTACCAAAAACATGAGTTCAGGTCATTTTCCAAACATGAAATAGAGCTGTAGTTACTCTTTAATTGCAAGCTGTGCCAAAGGTAAAATGTCTTACAGTTGCTGACAGCAGAGTTTCATTTTCTCTTGCTCGTTCAAGTTAAAAAAGTTCATTACACTTACCTGCTTTCAGAGGCAAACTTCACTTTCAGTGACTTTGAGGCATGTATGGAGATCAATGCACTTCAGTAGACCTGTTCTGGAGTTGAAGGCAGCAAATCAAGTGGAACTGTAGTTGGTGAGGTTGTTTCTTACTCAGTGTTTCACACACTGTTTATACATCATATGGGACGCTGCTCTTGAAATGTTTGCAGCAGAATGACTGGACCAGAGTAACTCAGAATGGATTTGTCACACTACTCATACAGGGTTTCTACTTTTAGCATTTCAGCTCTTTGAAAATATCCCCACTGAAGACCTGGGTGAAATCCTAGTTTTTATGCTTATCTTCCAATTACTTCTTTGGGATGCTGAGACTGCGAGGCTTGCATGTAATTAGCTGTTTTCTGAAGTAAAGACCATAGGCATGTATCTTTCTTCACTTACAATAAAATACGCTGTGTCTAAACTTGTCCTTCCACTGTGTTCTAGGAGAATATGCAGGATTTGATGAAACACAACCAACAGCTGAATCAGGGGGGAAAGGAAAGGTTATTACTCATCTGAAGGAACAGTTCCACTTTAAGAAAGTAGTTATGATTGGAGATGGAGCTACAGACATGGAAGCTTGCCCCCCTGCTGTAAGTATTAAAGAACTGGAATTCTGAATTCCCTTTGAGTAAATCCTTTGGGGGAAGAAAAAAAAAAAGTGCAGTCTGAATTCTTTATAGGACTTGAGGGAAGACCTTTAGCACATCCCACAGCTTAAAAGGGATCTGTGTGGAAAGGCTGCATCATGCAATGGTTGATTTCTCTCAGTTCAGACAATTTCCGTAAGGGTTTCACCCTCTGAGCCAGGCCTCCAGCAGCACTGTAACAGCCTAGCGACCCGTCGCAAATCCAGCTGATATTATCCCATCTGCCTTTCCCCTCTATGTCCCCACAGTAAGTGCTTGCTTCTGTGCAGACGTCTTACCCCATGAAGATACCAGTTCTGGACAGAATAGTGGTGCTTAGCACGAAGGTCTGCACAGATCTGGTGCACATTCACCTGATATTGGCCTAGGAAGCGGGTTCCCCTCACTGTACAGAGATGATACCTTTGAAGGTATCAGCCCTGGCTGGGTGAAATAATTTAAAAAAAAAAAAAAAAGACAGCTTTATAAAGACCGTTTATAAACAGTCATTTCACAGAGGAGAGATGGAGAGATCTTAATTCTATCTCCCCTTTAGTGCCTTTCTCTACATGAAAGTACCTCAATGCCTCTTCTTCACCAGTGCTGGAGGACAGATATCCTAGCACATGGAAATGCACAAGAACAAACTCCGAGAGCTACTGCTGGTGCGAGTTATGACAGCAGGTCCCTTACTGTTAAATATCTGCACGACCAAAGCAGCTTAGTATCTGCTGAATGCTTTCTACCTGAGGGGAAAAAAGAAGCAGTGGAAATTTTACACACTGCACTTTCACTGCAGATGGTTCTCTAAGATGTAGAAATGAGGACTGTTTCTGGTTAATGATTGAAGGCATGGTTAATGTTTACTTTTGGTATCTATCAAATGGGGTAAACAGAGTTAAGATAAACAGTATAGGGCTAATTGTGGGATGCTGCATGCACGTTCAGATGTTAACTCATTCTGGAATAGTAAGGCTTTGTGTTGCATCACATTTACATCAGATTTTCAGAAAAATCTCAGATCTGAACAATCTTGAAGTTATGAGGCACTGAGACACAACTTTCCTATTGGAACAAAACTCTTTGACACCAAAGTGGTGCCAAAATTAAATGTTAATGATTTGAAAAACAAACATGCAAAGTAAAATAGGGGAAGAGGCATGGAGGAATATAATAATTTTAAAAAACAATCTTTAAACCAAATTTAATTGCTGAGAAGCTCCATTCCTTACATGGGACTGCAGTAATATATGTGCCCATTCTTTCTGTTTTGCCAGGACTGTTTCATTGGATTTGGAGGAAATGTAGTCAGAAAGCAAGTGAAGGAGAAAGCTAAATGGTACATCACTCACTTTGACGAACTGCTAAAGGAACTGGAAGAACGATAAATTATACAGTAAACATAATATATTTAACAACTATAAATCCATTATACAGTGCAATTAAACATATATTTGTTTGCAAAGTTGCGTTCTGGATTTTTTAATGATTCTGGGTGTCGGATACCTTCATCTCTGGCCTGAAACTCATGTTGCAAATGGCACCATTCTACTCAAATAATTTATAATTAAAATGGTAAGATTTTTTTAACCATCTTTTCCAAGGTGGAAGAGGTCAGTTGATTATTTACTCACAAGTGAAGACCAAAGGTAGGAAATTATCGAGAAGTTAAAAATACCTTAATGGATTGGCCCCTGGTCAATACTGCATATCTATTGTTTCAGAATCATTTAAGCTAATTCCTATACTTATTTGGGTGGCAAAAGAAGAATAAGGGGGCCACAAACGAGAAGTTTGTCTAATCAATAATAATAATAAAAATAATAATATAGTCTAAAAGATAAAGTGTATGGCAAGTACTTTCCATTCCAGAGAATCTCAGAACTGGGTTGAACAGTGAACAGATAGGTAGAAAACATTACTAAGTATGCCTGATCTCATTAAAATACGGCTACAGGAGAACCTGAGATGTCAGCTGTTACTCAGCATCACTATTACTCAACCTGTATTCTGAAAGACATGAGACGCATGCAAATCTGAGATATATGCAATATCCATCAATGTCCAAGAAGTGTTATTTTAAGGCTAATGACACAGTGGTTCCCAGACCTCATTAAAATACTATAAACTGAACTCCAAAATGGTAATTTTGGAAAGTTACTTAACTGTTTTATTTATTTAACAAGTCCCCCCATCAACCTATAACTGGATGGAAACTCTTTTTTTTTTTTTTTTTTTTTCTAAAAAGTCTACTGATTAAGAAAGTACTGTGGAACTTATCTAGTCTCTTCCTCTGCCTCAAGTGTGGGTCGACCACCCTTAAACTGTTTGTGCTAGAAGTCTAACCTGTTCTAAATAAGTACTTCTCTGAGCTTGAGTTCACAAATCTTGGTAAGTGCTGCCTTTTTGTCAGCAAGTTCCTGACAACTCTTTGGAGTATGTCTTTTTAAGCAGCTTTGCTGACACATCATGGTACTTTTATTTCCCTGACTTGTAAGAATCTCACCTCTGATAATATGAAAAGCTTTACTAATGTTAAAATATATGTCACATCTTCCACTTCCTTCCATCCGTGTAATACCATCACAGGAGAAAGATGAGGAGATATGACACGATTTGTCCTGGGGAAAAAAAAATCTGTACAAGCTGTTACCTTCTGGGTGCTTACCTTCTGGTGCTTACAGCTGAAGATTAGTCTGTGTGCTAATTCTCCTCTATTTCATAGATAGGAAAAGAAACAAGTGATGTGCCTTCCAAAATCTCACACTGTCTCCACAAGATAATCATAGGTTTTCACAACTTGCACTAGATTTCCTGAATTTAATCAGATTAAATCAAGGTGCAGTGAGAGAGCTCCTGTCCAATTGTTTAAGCATCACCAGCAATTAAAACAAATACTGGTTCTGTTGATTCTGCAACATCATCTGAAAGGATATAGGGGAAAGAGGCGTTAACAAAGCCCCAGAAAGGGATGAATGGCAGCTCTCGGTGATGCCACCTGATGTTTTTGGCAAAACAACTGAGGCAATAATTGCTTGAAGTTACAACAGCATTTAAATACTAGAGGAGTAGAAGGGTTAAAAGAAAACAAAACCAGAAACAAACTTCTGACGGCTTTTTAGAGAAAGGCAGACACATAAACAGCCAGACTGAATGTCTGTATACAGTTTAAAAAACTTCACAAAAGCCAGGACAGACAATAGTCGGCACGCACCAGAACTCTTCTGGGAGATTAACATGATCTCTTTTAAATTCTTCCTGAGAAAAATCCCAGCCAGCTCCAAGGCCAGCTCATGTACAATCATGCTTTTGTTCAGTCAAGACTGCATGAGCAGAACAAGTAGAAACTCTTTCAGCTCTTATTCAGTGTGTTCCTCTGCAATTCCACAGTTATGAAGCAGAAGTGTTTCTGTTGGCTGCAGTTTTCTATTGAATTGAAAGGCCACTAAAAAAAAAATAAAATAATCTGACATCCAGCTAATCAGCTATAGCTACAGGCCCTGATCCTACGAACACTGTGACATGCTTCACCTCAAGTATATGTAATTTCACTAACACCACAGTCAGAAGACCGTGCAGCAGGCTCTGTGCTGCAGAGATGTTAACATTCACAGCAGTATCTTCTGCCAGTCTGAGTGCTATGGAAACATGGCGCCGTGCCAGTGATTTCACAACAGTTCTTTAGGTCTGACTGGTTTGAGGAAAAATACCACCCCCTTCCACTGGGCAATTATGAAGCCTGACCTCTAGTCCTGGAGGTACCAGAAGGATTACTTAGCTTAGTGAGTGGCTAAGCTCTTTTGTCAGTGAAATGCTAGAAAAAAATAGGAGGGAATAAAGCAGCATGATGGAAGTTTCAGTGTTACAACCAAGCTACCCATTTACCTGAACATATCCCGTCACAGTAGAGCAGTCTGGAGAGTAGCACACGTCAGGTAAGTGGTATCTGGTCTTCAGGTGAGTCTCCTGACTAAGAGCATGGGGAGGCACACTGCTTCATAGAAGGCCTTTTGTTTTAACGCATTATTCAGTGAGGCAGAATTGCTTTAAGTTACAGATCAATTTGCACAAGGGGACTTAAAATAAAAGTCTGGAGTCTTTTCTAGGAAGACTACAGGACAACTAAACTTGAGGTTTAATTGTGTCTTCATTACAGTGGAACAAGAATTGGTAATTACCAGAGACCCTCCCAGGCACTGTCCCCCACTTTTGAACCACTGTAAAGTTACTTCAGTTCTCAGCTCTACAGATTCTGCTCTAAGAAATACTGAACTGCTGCTAGTCAAAGGAAGAAGGCAGACTTGGTCATAAAATTCAGAGGGAAAATCACAACAGTGTTTGCAAGAGAGCAAAAACCAACTTGACAAAGGGCCCAGGCAAAGGGAAGCAAGAAAAGATTGTTCGGTGAGTTTACACGGTTATTTGTAACCAGAGTAACAGGAACTAACCTCTCTCTGATGACGGTCAGAGGGCGAGTTTGAAGCTCAGAATGACAGGAGGCACATTCATAGTACATTACAACACTACGAGTGGGAATTCAGATCTTAGGTAGTGTATAAACACTGAAGAGACTTGTGCCATATGATGTCACCCTGCAGAGCATCCATTTATTCCTCAGATTTCTTATTAGCGCAAAACTTCATGTCCTTAAACAACAAGAGCTCTGTCTGACTGAATTTAATTATTAGTGCTCCCAACTGAAGGTAAGAAACATGGATTACATCAGAACCCACAAAAGACTGTAAAAGATGTTTTTTGCCTTTTATCTCTGACAGATTACTGTTATGAGGGGTAAGTTACCTGGGCAATTCTCTAGGAACAAGAAATATGGGAGGATATTGGGAGAAATAATAAGGACTGGAAGCTGCTATTGTCATCCTTTTTTTCCTTTTGCAGCTAAACAGCAGTCCCAAAAGTCTGGAAAAATGACAGCCCCAGATGATAGCACTGTTCGTGACTGATTTACAAGAAGGAACAGCTTAAATTATGTACTTGGCCCACTGAGTAAGCCAAGCTGAGAACTTTAAGCTGATACAGTACAGAATTTTACTCAGTAAAATCCCATAACCAGTTGACGAGGAAAATATGAAAACAGACAAGAATCAGATAAAATATTGACTTTGTTCAAGATGAAATTCAAGCGAAGGCAAGAGTGCAGTGTATTTCACGTGGGAAGAAAAGAAGAAATCAGAAAAATTAAGTGCAATTTGTGGAGAAAAATCAAAAGGAAAAATACTTTGTATTTATCACCACAGCACTTATGACCTCTAGAATACTTAGCAAAATGGGATGTAATGGAGATATTGTAAATTCATTTTGGAGAAGGAGAGCGTAATACTGGGAAATTCTGTCCCTGACACAGAGAAGTGATATTGCCTAAGCAAGCTGAAATATTCTAAGCAATTATTCATTTTTTCCATAATAAACACTGCAAGATGAGAGAAAATACCGATGGTATAATACGTATAAGGTGCCAGTAAAATGTGAAAAGTAAAAGTATTTTATTGACTGATATGTTCTTCCTGAAAACTCATTGAAATGTACAAACTGGACATTCAGTAACTGATTTGTACATTCTGTATGTTACACTGATTCTTGTAGCCACTTTAAAGAGAGAATATTATTTTCACTTACAGGATGTTCACATCATTGCAGACACCAAAAGTGTTGATACACTCTAGTCTAAAAGTGAAACCAAAATAGAACTGGACATAATGGTACACCGCTTTATGCCAATCCTATCGACTCAGCATGCGCCAGTTTCACACATCAACTCGTAAGTACCTACTGCACAGTTAGTGAAACACCCGACCAAGCGTATGTCTGAAGTCATGACTGCTTATTAAATTAAACCCCTTTTCCTAGACTTCCAAGTTATTTGTAGAGATAAATGTAGTTAACTGAACTTTATTCCCTGCAGAATGTTCAGACAACCAAGTCTTGTCAGTATCCCTTTGAAAACTGTAGGTCATGCCTCACAAAATTAATTTCAAGTGTAGATATCTACACAAACGTGCGATTAGTTTCAACAGGCTTCAGAGTCCTTGCAGAACAGAATGCCCTATTCTCTATCTCTAAGCTATTATCCTCAATTAATGACTGCCTGTTTGTAAATGTGGAGCTACTTACCCCTATCAGGCCTGCTAGAACAGCCAGGTGTATTTCAGAGCTGCTTGAGGGCTTCAGAGCTTCTAATTTCAGAACTCCCACATTTGTTCTTAACATCTACAGTCATAATAATGCTACACAAAGGCCACAGCAACTGTACGCTCCATTCTGTTGCTGATACTGGACACCGGGCATTATCTATGCAGCAGAAGATGTTAAATATTGTATACCACACTTAACCTGAGGAGCTGTCTCACAGAGGAACTGATAAATGTCTTTGTACTTGTTTTCAATTAACCAACCTTTTAATTACAGTCCTATATTTCTTTTTTTTCCTGGTACAATCCTAAGAGCAAAAGGTTCTGAAGAAAAGAGGTCTCTTTTATAAGCTCAATACAGTACTTTTATACTTCAGACTATGATATACAATGTATACCATAAATTAATTTAAGACAAATACTTGTCACTTTAACTATGTAGGCACAAGTAAATCAGTGACTTTACTGAAGCGGAGAAATCTTCAACGGTATCATGATTCTGGACTCCATTTCCTGAATGAGGGGCACTGAAAAAAATTGAGACAGGGTTTAATTTCACTAACAGAGATCACCAGCAGTTCTGCACACTCTGTTTGAACAGATATTATTGTTTTCCAATTACCCTCCTAGCTAGTGCATGCCAAGTCATCAGTAACCACCGACATTCCTGTAACTGAATCATAGCAGTTTTGAGAACAAGTGATTGTTTAATATAATCTGTCTGCCTCTTTGCCGACAAAGATTTCTAGTCCTTTTCACCATAATGAAAGTTATCTTACATTTTTCCAGTATACTTCCTTTCAAATGTACCCTATGGAAACAAAATCTGACATGCTTAGCATACTTTGTTGAGTTTTGTTATGAAAGCTATCTTTGATCTCAAAGATCTCCTGGCTTCTAATTCCAAAATCTAAATTCCCTTTTCAAAGGAATGCATTTAACAATGCTCCCGTATTTCATGAAATATTAGAGGTTACAATTTAATATAAATTTTACTATTAGCTCCCTAAATTTTTTGACACAAACTTAAACATTTACACAAATCTGTTCTTGTACAGGAGAGGTGCTTATGTAAAAATTTACTGTTAATGTAGTAATTTTTTAGCAGTTAGGCAACTTTTCCAAGTTTGTTCAATCAATTGCAAAATTCACTTTACAGCTCAGTGAAATGTCCCTCCTTTCCCTTACAGTAGAAGAACTGACACACAGACATGCACATGCCAGAGATGCAAAACTTTTTATCATTGTGCAACGTATTCAAGAACACAAATGATGGCATTCCCAAAAGTCTGCCTCCAGCATTCCAGTGAAGTTAATAGGTTACCTGTGTAATAGACTAGTTCATCCCAGCCAGGTTTATGCCACGCAGCGTTCCTTATATCTTCTCTGGTTTGGAGATCTTTATAAGCTGGGGAGGGAAAAAAACAAGCACAAAGCTTAGGAGTAACTCCTTGTCCTTCTACACATTAATAGCTCTCTTAAAAATATTCTAGTGCATAATTAGGAGGCTGCAAACACTGGGAAAGAAAAAAGTCAGAAATTCTTCTCCACAGAAAGGAAAAGCTCCCAAACCAACTCAAACAGAAGGAACTGGGGAAAAGGGAGAATGTCTCAGACCCAGGTAAGACAGATAACGCAACAGAGTACAGTTCTACATGAGTGGTGTCAGATTTCTAATTCTGGAATATAATATTCTGAATTGTTAAGACAGGAAGATAAATTACACAATGAGTTTCCTCAAAGTGAAACAATCCTAACATGTGAAAAGCAGCTAAGCACTTGTGGAGACTAACACACAAAGAAAGTCAAAACATCATAATGTAGCAACGTGAATAAATGTTTGACTTCCTTTTTTGTAGGTGTGGTATATGTGGTGCTTGAAACTAAACTTACAGTTTAGTTTTTACAAAACCTGACTTCAGCATGAATGAGGACAGAGAAAAGAGGTGGCAGGACATGGCTTATCATGCTTATCATACTGAAAGCAGATAAGCAGTCCCTAATAAGAAACAGCCATGAGAAACTGTTGATGGAAACAGAACAAAACAAGAAGTGTTCATGTCTGCTTGCTAGTTTGAAGAATAAAGTTACCTAAACAAAAATTACGCATATCAACACTGTTGATGTAGAACAAGAAACCCCTTTTAAGACATTCCTTTGCCTTTTGTAAAAAACTTGTCTCCTGGGCAAAGCCAACAGTCTGTTAGGAGCTGGTTCAGCGAGAAAAAAAAACAGAGAACACAAATTTACCCCAAAGGTGATGAACCATATACAGCTGTCCAATTTGCGAGAAAAAGCCTCCAACTGCTTCATTATTATCCTGTCGGAAACGAATTGCACGAGCCCTGCAGAAAAGCAAAGCAACCATTAAAAACAGCAGATCTGAGTAGGAAATAATTGATAACTTAAAGGAAAGCAGAGTTGAAAGGAAGACAAAACGTTCAACAGCATTTGCAGTACACTTCAGCAATTAAAAATAAGAAAAAAACCCACAATACACTGATTTTCAGCATTAAGTTATTAAAATATACCTATATATCTCGATAGAATGAGTTAAAATTGGAGGTCTAGAGTTTCACTAGACTGCGCATTAATCATTCTTCAGCATTACATTCAGCATAATGACACGTGCTGGAACAGTGTAAAGTGGCAGATCATTTTTACAAGCAGGTTCTTCTAAAATGGAATCCTTCAGCTTCAGTCATATTGTCTTTACCACACTCACTACAGATTTTGTAGTAGTCAAACACTTTTCAATTCACATAGACCTTTGCTATACAGCTGTCCTATGCAACACTACATGATTTGTTGTGTAAATAAGATCAACATTTCTCTTAACTATAAATTTGTTGCATCTTTTAAAACAGATTGGCTACCACTATAGACATTTCTATTTTATAAAAATTCTAAATTCAATTTACTTTATTCAAATTACTGTCATTAAATAAATTATATCATAACAGTGACACGCCTAAAAATCCAAGTCCTCACTTTTGTCAAAATACTTGAAAATATTCCAATTTTTTTTAACTATCAACCATTAAAATTACAAGGACTTAGTGAATGTAAATTCAAATAAACTTACATTGGTTTTAAATAAGACAGAAGCATATAGTCAAGAGAAGACTTTCTCAAATTTATATCTTAAAATACAACTGTGCTGCTCTATAGGTCTTCAAGAAGCAACTTGACTTTTAAAGATTAAAAGAGACCAGATTTAGCCCATTTGAACTAAAAGTAAGTTAACTTCTAGCGGTGCTGTAAAAGTTGCGAAAGATCAGCATAGTTCCAAGGAGTTAACTGCCACCCTTCACTGAGCAGTGTTCTCTTCTGAAAATAAATGGTTTCTGCTGTATTACATCAAACTAAAAGGGTTATGTTAAGCCAAACCAGAGCCCACAAAGTTGTTTTGCACACAGAAGTCCTCTTTCCTTCCTCAAAGGATAAATTAGGGGTGAAAGAACTATCTTACAAGTTGCAAAAGTACAGAAGCAGGCCATTAACTAGGTGACTGAAGTGCTTTGGTACCGTACCATTCTGCCACCTCCACTTCATGACTTTTAAATATACATCTCTCAGGAGAACAGAAGTGCTAAAGCAACACTTACCAGTAATTTCCCCACTCAATCATTGTTCCAGGCTACAAAAACAAAACAGACTGTTAAAGCTGTAGTTTAAAGAAAGTTAGAATACTTGGACAGATTTCACAACATTTATGTATGGAAAACTATTTATTAACAAAATAATTTCCTTCAAGTAAGAAGCATAATAATCTGTAATTACTCTGTTTACTTACTGTATTACTTCTTAGTCATTTGCCTGAAGTTTCCTTCAAATGAAAACACAGGGTTTTCAGCCCTGCAGATATCAGTATCTTGTTGGAGCCTGCCATCATTTCGGACCCCACACTTTGAGAGTAAAAATGACTCAGACATCAGCTTTGATTAAGAACCAGATTTTTAAGATGAGGTCTGTTTTCCATCTACATTGTATAAACGTGCTTTGAACATTTTATGACAGTACAGAGCTTAAAAAATGAAAAGAAAAAATTAAACTTACTCTAAGTTGATAGGATCTCAGTTCATAAATATTAGGCCCCTCTCTGGGAACAGGTTCATTCCAGAAACTGAACTCCAACAATAACTGGTTCTTGCGTGAGAGAAGCATGTTACCTCTTTCTTTGCGAAACGCTGTGAATTCCTAAGAAATAATGCAACCACTGTCAAACTGCATACTAGGTTTCAACAACAAAAAGCAGTATACCATACCATGGGGGCTTCATTTTTTTTTTAATACTATCTTGGAGTTTTGGGACATTGAAATCCTTTAAATTGTAAGGACACCTAAATTCCCCTGGCATATGTGAAAATTTGAAGTGGTACGTTTACACAGCACAAAGTATGTGTTACATAGAGTATTCCAGTACTAAACCTCAGTATTTCTGAATATGAGAATAAACCCTTTTCCAAAGGGTTTTCTAAGTTTGTACAGGAAGTTATAAGATATTGAAGTAAAAGTGAGTATCCAAATCTGCAGATTTTTGCTCTATTTTGTTCTCTTCTGAGTAAAATAACCAATTCTAACAAAATCCATGCATTTTACCTTATTTTGACGGAGTTTACTCATGACCTCATTGAGAGCTGGATAGCCTCCCTCATATCTCCACAGATGAACTGAAACAGAAAAAAGGAAGCTTTTTCAGGGATGTCACAGACCGGTGCTAAATCTTATGGAATATCACAGTACAAAATGCTCTTCATACTACAGAATGATACAAAACCAGAAATCAGGTAACAAGTTTAAAAATAGATTTTCATTAAAGAAAGCACTACATATTTGAGCATTTTAAGAATAATGGAATCATCTGCTTTTTGAAAAGGATTCTCTTGGAAAACTTTGCAATCTACTCTGAAGATAACAGTGAAATTTCTGAAAGGACTTTTTGTTGCCATGCTAGTAAGATGTGGTGATGACTGTAGTTGAAATTGAGATTCAATAAGAGGATGACTTAATTCCAAAATTGCCTTTTATACCAATTTCATCCAAAAGCAACAGAGGGGAGACTTTTTAGTTCAGTAAGTTACTCAAGCACAAAGAGCAACACACTTTCCATAGGACATGAAAAATGATGCAAATTTTTTTTTTTTGAGGTAAACGTTGTATTTAAAAAAGCAGAAGATATCTGAACATGCTAGAATTGTTACATTTGCTAGGATTTTCCCATAAAAACAATTTCAGAGCAGGTATCTACATTTGAGTTTTTTCAAAGCATTCTCTCTTTAATAATCATAACAAGATTCATTTACAAGCACTCAATATAGCAAGGCAACAATATTTCACCTCAAAGAGTCACAAAAGCTATTTTCTCTCCTCTAAAGCAGTCCTGTGCTTTTTCCAGGAGAGTGAACGGGAGACTAAGGTAAGGCAATTCACTATGATAGCAGATTCATCCACTGTGCCAACTTCTGCTGTCCTATCTCCAGGGCATACTTGATATATCCAGCTAATATTAACAAAGCCTGAGCACAAGTACTGAACAAGTCAAAACCCCATAATCTACTTTATTACATTGCTAGAACTGTTGCAATAACATTTTCAAAGCAGGCAGCGGATGCAATTACAGATACAGTCTGTGTTAATACGTTACAAAAGCAATGAATGAGACTTGGCTAAGATATTCTCATTTCAGTTGTCTTCACTCCCCAATTTCCCTTCAACTTTTAGAATTGTTTCTCAGACATCGTTTGGTTTAGCTACTGTTGTTTATTCACATTTATTCAGTGTCAGTATTGCAATATGCTGTGAATGCCAGAAAAATTAATGTGTACATGAGTGTAATTTTCAATAACGAAGCAGTTACATTGATACTAGTATAGCTCTAATAACAGAGCTACATAACAAACTACATAACGAACATCAGTACACCACACTGTATTTGTGGCTTCCCATTCCTTCAATTTCTCAAACTCTAGGAAATTTTTCAGGTTTTCTCTCTACACTAGACTCTTTGTAGTTACCTCTGTAGCAGCTCTTCAGTAATTTCTAGTTCCAGTATATTTTCAATCTACACAGGTAGGCAGTATCCTTATACGAACATGAACAGAAATGTTTTTACTTTCCTCCAGTAAAGGCCTGGGCTATTGTTGTGTTTACAATGCAATCATTTTTTCAGATGGTGTGAATGATTTGCATTTCATGATCATACAGCAATTACAGTATGGAAGTCTGAGTAAAGCTTTTATAAGCTTTTTCCAGGCTTTATAAGCCTTTGCCTTTACCCTGAATATTCAGGAACAGGATCTGTGCCTGTAAAATATTACAGGACCACATTTTACAAGCATTTCCCAAAACTACCTGGAAAACATGGAAGTGCATTAACAACAGGACAAATTTTAGGAATTAATGCTTTACTGTCAAACTCGACAAGACAAAAAGCAAGCACTGTAAATGTTAATATGACTACTAATAACTGATGCACACACACCCTCACTGTATGCATTGCTAAAGGTTTACTGTCAACAGAGATGATTTAAAGAGAAGAAACCTGCCAAGCACACGTTTCACTTGTATGGTTTTACATTCTGTTGTACTTCTATCTCCTACCAGCCTGATCTTGCTCTCCGTACCACGTGTTCCAAGTCCCCACCAGTGCACATGGGTAGTGTTTTTCTTCATGAATCTTTGGCAGCACCTCTTGACTTGAAAACAAGGAATACAGACACTATGTTGCATTTCCTCAGGGAGGCTACAGTTGATATGTATAACAAATCACCACACGTTTATCATTATGGTATGAAAATTCACAAGCTCTACTTTTCAGAAGAGAAAGCTGAAATACAAAAATCTGCTATACAAGGAGAAAGATAGCTACGACACTACATAAACTTAAGGTAAGTGTTAGCATTTCTTAGACTGTATGACAAATACACAGCACGGTAGAATTATTTTGATGCAATGAATTTCGATGCAAGTTATCCAACACATTAGGAAAATAAATATCAGGATGTCTCACTTACAGAAAATGCAGCCTAACTACATGGGTGATTTGTTTTAGGAAAATCTTTTCTTTATCAAAAATAGGGAAGGACAGTCTTCTGTAGCAGTTGCAATGCTATTAATTCTGTTGAGCTGAATGAACAAAAACAAGTATTTTGATAGATCAAACGATGACTCTACTTCGTAATATGCAGCCTTATTGCTTTTTACCATTTCAGAAAGCAGTCTTAGTTTGAGGTAACTTACCTATTAGAGCATGCAGTAAAACCGCCTTAAAAATACTTCCAACACAAAATTTCTATTTGAGTATTTCCAGGATTTCTAAAATTTTTTCAAACTTTAAAGGTGGCCTACATTAGCATTAGGAAACTAAGTTTTACTGATTGCTGACCCGGTTAAGACAGCTTTCATTGCACTGTACTTTGATGAATAAATCAATTAGTCTGGTTGAACTTTGCCTTTTAATATTTTTCCCTAATAGTTACTCCTCTTACTCAGCTTGGCTCATAGGCAATGAATCTCTGCACAATATCAAATAATAGGAAGCAGCTGGTCTTGGGCCTAGAGTCATTAGATACGTTTTCCTCTCGATCCTGCCACTGACTTTCTAAACAACCTTGAGCAAATCTCATCACCAGTTTGTACCTCAAGACTTCTCACTACGTAGTGTAACTAGTATGACAGAATGACTCTCCAAAGATGTTTTCAAGGATGTTTCACCATCAGTTCGTTTTTGCAAAGCATAATGAGATCTTAGAAGGCAGCTTTAAATAGGAATGTTAAATTATTACAATAACTCTAAAATATATTTTTCCAAATTTTAGAAAAAAGTGCCCACAGAACACCTTATGAACATAATCTTTTTCTTTTTTAAAAATAGCTGTTCCTAATTCTTCAGGAGAGATCAACCACAGTGATTCATTAAGTACCCTCATAATTGTTTTCATTATCTTATTTCTTTATTAATACATGATGACTAATCCTTGCTCTGATTTGATACAGAATAAGGAATTAACCTGTTCATCTTTAATTTAGGGAGAAGAAGGAGGGAAGTTCAGAGAGGCTTAGCTTTTTTTATTAGTCCATTCTTAAGTTTTCTCCTTCCCTAGAATACTTAAATTTGCTTTGGTTTGGAAAGAATAAATCTAACTACACATACTTCATCTGACTGCTGTCAGCAGTTTCTTCCTTTGCTATTGTCTCCTTCCTTGAAAATAAAAGACTGTTTTCACTCAACATTTAGGTAGCTCATGAGATAACGTGGAGAAGTGGTTCCCTGACTTGTATAATTGGACATGTTTATATTAAGCTGGCTGAAGGCTAATTGTGCTTCACTGTGTATTTATTTTTTTAAACCAAAAAGCTAAGAATACCTTATGAGTGAATATTATTCTAGTGGATTACTGTGTTTGTATAGCAAAGAAAACAGTTTTGGGTTATCTAACCCCATTTCAAAGCTGAACACAAGAAGGCACAGAGATGTTAGACGACCTACTCATGGCTGTATAGCCAACCAGTAATACAGTTGAGGACGTAAACTGGGAGTTGTGAACTTCTTCCCTACCCTCCAGCCCAGCTGGTGTTCTCACCAACACACCACACTTTAAAAACTGGCTGCAGTAGGGTATCATTATGCTCAGAATGTTTTATCTAACTGACAAGATGATCGCTGTCAGTGAGAAAGCACTGCTGTTTCGAAACGTGCGAGGCTCACTACGTTTTCAAATTTAAACATTCAGTTCTTGAAAAGGCAGTTGTTCTGGCTCTGGAGCAGTGATTATGTAAGCAGAACAGGACTAAAATTGCTGCAATTTTGACCTTATTAGTAAATGTAAAATGTTACTGATTAAATACATTTTATAAAGCTGTAACTTTTTCTAAAAACCCTTAACAGTACTGCTCCTCTGGAGGATTTCAGCCCAATGCAAAGATCCTACTCAAGGATTTGCATGGCTCTTTCAGTGTAGATCTCGGTAACATTACTTTTGTAGAAGGATATAGACGAGCTGAGAGAGAGTAAACTCCTGGGTTTTTAAAATCTCCTCAAAGTTAAACTTCAATTTAAAACTGCATGTAGTTTTACTTACTGGTGACTCTCCCTTTCCTTCCTGCACACAAACAATAACCACCCTCAGCAAGTTCCTACATGGCAGCTGGAGCGCGACATGCCAGCATACCAGGATCTACCCACACGGACTAGCAATTTAAGACAACTAAGGGAAGGGGAGAGCTGTTCCAACAGATGTCAGCAATGTTTTCACAAAAGGTATAATCCTAAATCGCAGCTTAGGAAAATGACACCCCCAAGAGGCAAGGCAGGGGGTCAACTGAGTAAAGGATCTTTTGCCATCTCTCTCCATGAATATGATCCATACCCTGAAAGCACAAGCAGAATTTTTCCACCTCCCCTCTAAATAATTATGATATTTGCCAATTTTCAGAACAGCTTGTGATCAAATTGGTTTGTCTAAAATGTGAAAACATAATACGCACACTTACCAAAGCTTGTTGTAGGCTTCTAGACATTCTGGTTTTACATTGTGAACTGAAACAACAACATTACATGAGAAATGCAGGAACAGAATAAAGAAATGGTAATGTTAAATATAAAAATACCACTCACTCTGTAGTTTATACAGACTGCTGGTCTCTCTTTTGGCTAGAAGGTTGGAGTGAGCATCTTTCCTTGGATCGACTTTGCGAACAAATAGCGATTTTAACCAACTGTCTTCACGAGGTCTGCTAGCTGAAGATACCAGCCCCCTACGTATTAACAAGTACATCATACTGTCACCGAGCGGGTCTTGAAAACGCCCACAACACAGGGAAGATAGGCACAACCACGTTTAATGCAAACAGTATTACAACACACAGTTACATACACGTCTGTTACTCAAACCTTCCATTGAGCCACTTCCTAGCAAGGTAAAGGCAGTTCTTTCCCCACAGAGACAAATTCCCCCCTCTGACAAATTATTTTACTAGATACAGAGCTGAACAGGTAACCCTACACTATCAACTTCTACGCTTTGTGCATATTGCAGGGAAGGGGCGGATGGCTGCTTTTGCTGCCTGTTCATCTTCTTTTTAATCGAGTGTCTTGGCTCAAAAAGGCTAGGTCTGTCCTGATGCACACAGACAAAAGTGAAAAAGAGCAAAAAGATAGTGTGCATAAGGAAAAATTTGTACAGTGTAAAAAGGAAAGTAACTGCCATATGTTCCTATGTTGCTTAAACATAACCCTAAAAAAGGAAAAGCTAAATAGCGCATCTTTCAATCAAAAACCATAATGAAAGTCTAATTTGGGGAAAAAATAATACGAGTGGCAGGAAACAAACAGCTTGCAAATATTCCAATTCCAAATTCTGACAACTGTACTATGTAGGGGTACAGATCCACATTCTTTGTACAACATTAATAATTTTCCTTTCTTTGAAACAGAAGAATTTCACTGTCTTTTAAAACCTAATTTTTATGCAGTTTCTGCAAGTACACTTCCAAAACAATACCCCTCCCCTTTACACCGCAGAGCACACAAAATATCACAATTGCTAACTGTGCTTTTTTAAAATGATATGTTGAAAGTTGAAATTGTAAAGAACAATGACTAACAAATCAGTACTATCCATCTAAATATACACTTTATGTATAATAAAGAATGGTAACAGCTGACGTTTATTAAAACAGATAGTGCACCCAATCTGAGATGCAAGGGCCTCATTTTTAATCCATATCCTTAGAGAAGTCCTATGCTACTGGTGTCATTCTAGACACCCACAAATCAGCAAGCCCTGAACTGATTACTGGTTCACTTGTGTGGGCAATACCTACACAAGATTAGTTCTAGAAGACTACAGAATAAGCTCATGTCTTTGGACTGCCAGTTGTGAACATCAACCACAGATTAGTTCAAAACAAATCCATCATCCAAAAGATCTACCTTTAACTAATTTCTTAACATTATGCCCCACAATAATATCTGTTCCAAGCAAAACAGATATCGGATCCAAACTGATCCAAAACCCAAATACCACTAATAAAAATGCAAGTATATACACAGAATTAATACAGACACACTATATGGAATTACCATCACCCTTCAATTTTTTATTTTCTGGGAACAATATTTATTAAAGACAGTTTTCATGCAATCTTTTAAGGCACTGCTTGACTTTGCTAGCAAGTTCTTATGCTACAAATGTTACCTATGGGCTTCACTTTCTTCCTACAAAGATCAGGCTGTGAACATAAAAGGATAACACTGAATACCTTGCTCATATTAGATTAAAAATTATGGTGAAAACACTTTTATCCCCCTTAGCTTCTGCTTTAGCACAAAATATAAAATGGGTGGGAGGTATCAGGTCAAATATCTAGATTTTGTAGTAACCCATGTCAGCCTGGAAGAGAAAGAAAACAACTTGTCTATAATTGACAGTTTCTGATCTGTGGTCTAAACAAAGTTTATTTGAAACTAGAAAAAAAAACAAAAACCCAAAACATGCACATAAAATCTCACAACATATACTCTCCACAACTCTCCCCGTTCCTGTTTTAAACAGCTGTTTGCAGCGATGCTTTTAGTCTCGCGCAGGGGCTGCTGCCCATTCTGAGGTGTGAGACAGCAGCTTTCCCTGTTTCAAAGAAAGGAAGGCAAAAATCCGTGTAGATCCACCCCAGCTTGGCTGCTTCTGTGTCTCCAGCACCCAGGGAGCATGTGTCTGCTTCCAATACCCAAGACACATGTGTGCACATCTGTCATGAGAGCTGCATATGTACGTGTGCACCCTTGACACCTTGCATGTGTCTGACCCTTGACCTATCAGACGTTTGGGCATGCAAATGTCTGCACCCCAAAGCTTGATGGATGTTGTCTGCGTGTGTGCCCCGACATCTGGGGGTTGTATGCAGTGCAGACACATCCCAGTTGATAAGGGAAGTGTGAATACATGTGCCCAGACACCCAAGGGGTTCACACACATGCTGGGGTCCATGTGTAGCCATGCACCGTGAAGGCAGGAAAGTGCTGGGGTGCACAGTTGTGCACCCTGTAAAACATGGCTGTTGGACAGAGGTGCAACCCAGCGCTGTGAGCGTGGAACAGCTGTGTCCTGACACCAAGGGGGGGTGGTGTGTGTGGAGACATGCACCCCAGTACCAGAGGACATGAGAGGCAGAGTGGCCATGCGCCCTGCTGCTCGGTGGAGTTGGGATGCGGAGCAGCTGTACACCTTGAACCTGGAGGGATATCTGGGTGCAGAGCATCCACATACCCAAACACCAGGAATATATGTGTGCAGGGTGGCAGTGCACCCCGAAACCCGGCGAGAAGTGGCCGTGGGGGGGGCCTGCGCACCTGTTGCCTGCAGGGGCGGGGTGTCCCTGCAGCCAGAGCCCGGGGGAGAGAAGCAGGGGGAGGCGGGCACCCCGTCCCCGGCGGGACAGAGCCGGGGTGCGGCACGGCGCCAGAAGCGCGGCCATCATCCCCACCCACAAGCAGTCTCGGGGGAGGGAGGGGAAGGGGCTGGCCTTGGGGCCCATGACCTTGAAGGACACCCCGAGCGGATCGCACTTCCCGCCCCACGGGAGGGCCGCGGGCCCGGCCCGTCAGCTGCCCCGACGAGCGGGGCGCCATTTCCAGCCAGGAGAGAGGAGTGGGGGAAAAATCTAAGCGGCGGGGCGAGGGGAGGCGCGGGCAGCGTCAGCTCCGTCTGCAGCCTCCCTCGGCGGCCCTCTCCCGCCCGCCTCACCCCCTCAGGGCTCACCTGAGGGCCAGGCCGCCGCTGGGCGGGAGGCGCGGCACGGCGCTGGCTCCCGCCAGGTTCCGCCGCAGCAGCACTCGCGCCGCCATCTTGCTCCGGCCGCCTCCCTCCTGGGCCGGGGCGGGGGCGCTCAGCCGTGCAGCGCCGCCAGCGGACGCGAGGGGCGCACCGCCGATGGCACGCCGGCCACGCCCCCCGCGACGGGGGCAGCCGCAGGTGCGCATGCGCGGGGTGCCCCAGCCGGGACCCCCTCCCTACCGCGGCTGCTCGGCCTTTGGGGCCAGTCCAGGCCTGGTGTAGGCTCTCGCCTGAAAAACGCTAAGAAATAGCCCAAGCGTTTTTTTAATCATATGTAAAATCTTGTTTCTTATTCTCCAAGTACATTTTTCACCCTCTTGTAGCTGAATTTTTTTTTTTTCCCCACACTCTGCACAGCCACAGTAGCATCTAATTTGGCTAAACTGGTGGTGTTCTAGCATCAAATCCTTAAGTATCTTTAAATTCAGAATAAACTTACAATTAGCCTAACAGTTAAAGGACAGTTCTAAAAACAACTAGCCAATAAACACAGAAAACAAGTTAACAAGCAAACTTTCTCTTCCTACATAGCACATATAAATTTTATATCATGTCACTGTGCACTTTCCGCTGCCAGTGTATGAGTTTTATATTGGCACTCAGTAAGTCGGAGGCTTGCACATGCAGTGTGCTTTAGCATCAGTAAAGTACAATGTTTGTGGTGCCTCGTTAAAAACCATTTTAACCAACATTTGCCATCATTTTTATAAACGTTACACTTCAGACTATGTACATTTAACCACACTTTGATCTAATTGCGTGTTGAGTTCTTCAGTAACCCTCCCAGAGCCAACCTGTACAGTGAAAAAATGTAACATTGTGATGAATCAATCTTAGAAAAAAAAAAATAGGACATTTTCACAGCTACTCAAGAAAAATCACAGGAGATATGGGGAAAGATTATTTCCTCCCATAATTAGATGTAGATGCAATTCACTAACCAAACAGGAAACTTCCTCTAATTCTTATAAATATTGTATGTCTAGTTACAAGAATACTCATATCCCAACTACTGAGGGTGAAATTCCTTTACTGCCTGCTTGGATACAACTTTAGTGCATTTCTTACAGACCAGGGCCACGTTCTAGCCCAGGTTTGATTTCTCTCAATCTCTGCTAGGGATGAAGTTTCACATTTTACATTCACTCGAGCAGGAGTCAGAGCCCAGGTTTCCTTCCGCTTCAATGAGGGCCATAATCAGCCAGCTACCATTGTAAGTTATTTACATAAACCTAAACCACTTAAAACTATCAACAGGAGTAACCTCGAGCCATATGTTTAAGACATTTCCTCACAGTCAGACCACGTTCACATTTTACACAGAGACTTTTGAATCAAGGTATCTTGACATCACAGCCTATTGATCTGACACACAGGACAGTACTTGAGGACTGGCATTCAAACAGCAGTATTTTTTGTTTGAAGGACTGAAGAAAATTTAAGTTTCTCATTCTTCCTGGCCCAAATAATTTGCTGAGTTCAATCAGACTTTGTTAGCAGTTTGCAGGCAGCTGAAACTGATTTTGTGCAGGTTAAGGAAGTTAAAGGGCAAATGATTTACACCATTGTGACAATGGATGAGAACACAATGGAAAGCTTGCTAGTGTAAGATGGCTCAGTTTAAGATATTTTAGGTCAGAGAAACTCTGTTCAGATACACCTTGTTTAGCTTCTCATCTTAAAGACCATAGTTAGACACTTCAAAAAGGATTTCTCATCGCTTTAATATACCACTGTCCCCTCCTTACAGGGACATGGAATGCTGTTCCCAAAATGTGCTGTTTTAATTCACTTTTCTGATGAGACTAAATCTAACTATCTTTACTTCTACTTTTTTTTGACTTTGTATTCTCATCAGCTTCTACTTCCTGCTGGCAGTTTAAAGAGATCCATCTCTCCCACAATGCAATACTTCCTTTGGACAGGTTACAAAGGCAACCATGCTAAGCTACCCCAAGTTTTGATTCCCACCTTACTGCCATTATAAAGGCAAGTGGCTGTGGTTTTGTTAGAGATTTTGGAAGTCAGAAAATACTGCAATGTGGTATGTAAGAGGAAATAAGGACACATGCAGGGAGCTGGTTTTAAAATTTTACACTTCCTTTCAGAAGGTTTAATAGTATTATCTTAAGTAATCCTACAAACCACAAAAGACTGTCTGAAACACAGAACAATCAAATAATATAATGACCGTCCCACCAAACTTAAACATTCTATAGTTATACTCTTGTCTTTCTCAATACAGAAGAGTCATTCCAAGTGAGCAGCTGGCTTTTGAAAAACTGTCAAGGCTTGGGGCAAAACTACATGCAAAAAAAAAAAATGAAGTGTTAACACTAAACTTATATTTTCTCTGCATTTTAATTTAAAGATTTGAGGTGCCTATCAATCTGTAACATCTGTTCTTATAAGCAACTATGTTTACTGTTTATTTGAACTACAGATTTCATTGACACATTTAACAAATAGCAGGGCCCCAAACATCCCTGACAGACAAGCTGAAAAGCCCTCTGTTTAAATATTTTCTCCACTATTTGTCTGTTGAACAAACTTTAAGTTCCTGGAGTTTTTCACTTAGATAGGTAGTATCTGCCTCTGTCAGATTTTCCGAGTCTGACAGATTTTCAAGGAATCTGGTTCCCGCACAGGGCTTTCCTGTTATTGGATCTATGACATTTCCAACCTTGAAAACGATTTCAGCCAGTTCATGTTTCACATGTTTGCTCCTCCGCTCGGGCAAAGCTTTCAGAAGAACAATATCTCCAACAACACACTGCTGCAACGGATCATGGGCAAAATAGGTTTTTCGCTTGTTAAAGAACTGTAGAAGGAAAGAAGTAAACCTTGGCATTAGATTTCAAAGTTAAGCAATTGGCAAATATATAGTTAATATAAAACAAACTAAATTTCACTAAGGAGAAGCAAAGTCTTTTTTTTCACAAGATTAGGTTTGGATTATGAAGAGAAATGCAACTGTGCCCTCTGTGTCTACAGAGAAAGCACAGCACTACCCTTCCCTGACAATCTCTCTGGTCAGGATGTTGTCGCCAACTGAACCTGTAGAGAAGGAGGTGGAGAATAAAAAGCCAAGTACAAAAAGCTGTTCATAGTGAATTTGTGGTACAGATAAAGATAACAAGCTCTTAACACAGATTCCCTGTCCTAGCATCACCACTTCCCTCGGGCCTCTCTGCTCTCTACTTCTGCTGTGTCAGGCTTTCCTCTCCTCGGGATGCTGCACACCAACACTGCTTCAGCCAGAGCTGCCTTGGCTCTTCCAAGCTGAACGACTTTCCTGTGCAGTCCACACTTCAAGAACTGGTATTAATTCTTACTCATCCTAATATGTCTAAAGTTCATCAGCCCTTTTGAAGTTTGTCATTAGAGAGTTCTCGTGCTCAATTAATCTTCTTTCATATGAAACTTCAATGTTTATTCTTATTGGAACAGCAGAATTCAGAATCTTTCTCAAGAAATTAACAGGTTCTTCTACTGAATAAAGTATTGGCCTGGGATCCGCAAAACCCATTATTCTAATCCTGACTCTATCCTTAACCTTCTGGTCACCAAAGGCAAGTTATTTCACCTACATGTACCACAGTTTCCCTATCTAAAAACTGAAAAAATACTAATTTTAACCTCCTTGTTTGAAATGCATTAATAAGTGATAAATGCAAAGCTCATACAGCACATTACAGCACAGATTAAAATACAAAGTATGCTTACAATTAGGCATAAACAAAAACTGCTACAAAATTTAATGTAAAAGTGAATAACAGAATGTTAAGTTTCCAAAACAAAAGATACTCGAAATCAATACAGAAAATTAAATCTAAGTGTGAAACAACAAAAACTTACCTTCTCAAATAAGAGCAAGTGAAGTGCATTAACAAAGTACTTCAGACACATACATTTCGCAGAGAATTTGTATGAAAGTGTCCTCACAACACACTGCTTTTCATCCTTTGCAGTCATCTCCACAGCCAAATCATTATGCAAGTTCTTTAAGGAGTTTGCATTTAAAGAGCTATCAAAAATTCTACGAGTCAAATCAAAAAAACATTCCTCCACATAGTACAAAAATTACCAGGCAAGACAAGTTGTCAATCAGCTTTTACCTTTAGTAAGTAAGGATCTAGCACAAGCCTTGTCACTCTCACTTTGGCAGTTTTCTGCATTTTAGTTCCTATTACTTTCCCTACTATCCATTTCGCATGGACAGCTCCACGTGGTACAGACATTGTTTAGTTATGGTCATCCAGTGCCTGGCAACAAGGAAGCAGACATGTTATTTTAACAAAGAAATAACCAGTTTCTGATCAATACCAAGATTATTATTTCAGTTTCAGAACAACAGCTTAATTAGGTTGTTTTGTGGGAAAAACAGGGTAGATGCAAGCAGTTCAAAACTCCATATATTGCACTATCTCAGCCTTGTTTTACAGTAAGAAGAGATGTGAACATGCCCCCATTACCAGGGAAAGTTTCTTCAAGATAACAGTAAAAATGGAATTCATCAGAGTTTGAAGATGAGACCTTATCCCACAAGGTCTACAAAATTCCTTTGAATCATACCAATTGTCACAAACTAAACAGAAATGAGTAGCTATGGAAATTGCTATTAATTTAACCCATACTCCAGTAGCTGGTTTTGCTGGAGATCTGTTTATCAGGTCTGTATATGGCCAGAGTTAACCCAAACAGGGAGCAGCCTATAACTTCTGGCCAGAATAAAATTGGTTTCTGTGTAGCTCGTGATTATTAGCCAAGTTGATGAAAAGTAATAAACTTCTCAAAGCATAAATGACATATAAATGAGCTGTCTAACATACAGTAAGTGTAATCACTTTTGAGTTAGTTCTTTCCTGTAAGTAATTATACTCCTCTACCTTATTTGTTTTGTTTAATTAGGGAGAGCTTTCTATACCACCCTTGCAAGAGTCACAGGCAAAACAGACAGGTAAACATTAGATGACTTGAACCAGTATTAAAACTGAGGAAGACTAATGACCTTTTTCTCTCCCAGCCAGCTATGCACCATTAAGCACAACTGACACCTGTTGAATTCTCTATTTTGTAACACAATGATGCTTGCTTTGATACTGCAACACACCAGAAGAAAAGCTTAGGGATACAGAGACACATCCATAGGATGAAAAGGCTTCAAGCAGCAAGGCGTCCATCCTCGAATCAGCTGTGTGACCCACAGAGAAGGGAGTCAGCATGAGAGGTCTTCTGTAAGACGTGGCTAACCACCAGCAACCGGAGTGACCAGGCCGGGGAGAGGCGAACGCGTACAAAACAAGCAACACCCACAAAGGACAGGGAGCTACCAGCAAGAAAGGAGCCGGACACCTAAACTGGGCGTCCCTCACAGGGAAGAGGAGGATAAAAGAGGGAGTTTAAACACATTTGAAGCCTCCCCCCACAGCCCCCCCGCGCCAGGCCCAGCTTCGGAAGCCTCCCTGCCAGCAGGGCTGAGGGGAGGCCTTGTCCCGCCGGCGCTGGGCCTCAGCCACCTCCCGGAGAGCAGCCCCCGCCCAGGCAGCGCCCCTCGCCAGGCGGCCCCCGCCCCAGCCCCCTCACCGGCAGCACCACCACCGCCGCGCCTCTCGGGCCTTAAAGGAACGGAGCCGGAAGTGGCGGAGCCGAAGCCGGAAGAGCCGCGCGGCGGGGAGGGGCGGAGCCTCCGGGGAGATTTAAAGGCGCAGGCCGCCTCCCCTCCTCTCAGTCGCGATGAGGAGGGTGTGGGGGGGTAGTGTTTAGTTTGTGTGCTGCCCCAGCGCACAATAAGAGATTAAAGCTGATGAAAATGAAGCTTTTCTTTCTTTCCCAGGCTGAGGGGGGCAGAGGCCCTGTAGCCGGGGGAGAAGGGGGAGCAGGAGATGGGTGTGGCCCTGTTTCCTCAGGGGAACCTGCCCTGCCTCTGGCTGCTGTGGACTCACACAGCTGCATCCAGCCTCATTTTTAATAATGAATAACTGATACGGGTGCTACATCCAGCAGCAATGTGTTGTGTTGTGGGGCTGGACACAAATCTGCAGCAGGCCTTGGCCTGGAGGTGCCGGAAGGTGAGGAGGCAGAGGTGTGAGAGCTGAGGCGCCATTTTACACCCAGGATTTCAGGGGGTGAAGCGCGGTGTCAGCACGGTCTCTTTTTGTGGCCCTGTGACACTGAGGTCTGTTTGCACAGGAAGTAGTTTTGTGCTCTTCCACCTGCTGTAAGTTAATGAGCCAAGTCTTGAAGGTTTTCCATGTAAATCTGGGATAGTTGTAACACGTATGAAGTGAGAGCTGGCCTGTTGTCCTTGCTTCTGGATAGCCTGACAGAAACTAAATTTCTGTAAATCTGTATCTTAAGATAGGGAGGGTTGAAAAAACCAAAACAAACTGAATAATAACAAAAAATGCCTTGACTGTGCTATTGCCTTTGAGGTAATGTGCTCCTGGCAGCTCATGGAGCTTGTGCTCTTTTTTCCTGTGACCTCAGGCTGAGGCCATCCCATTTTTTATTTAAGTGCATTCATTTATCTTTTTCCGCTGGCAAGTACTTTGGCTGCTTCACAATTTTCAGGCTTGTTCTCTTTAGGCATTATTGTCCCATCACCTCTCACCACAGGAAGAGGGCAGGTAGGGACTCGTATTTACTTAATAGGACAACACTGTGCAGCTTCCTTTTTTTTAAGGTGGCTAGGTATAGTGAGAACAGGCTTTGAATGGCTGTAGACACTGTTGAAACAGTTTGATCAAATGAGTTATCTGGAAGTTTATTATCACTTCTAACAGACATCTAAGTCAAGATTAATGGACTCTTAGTGCCTTGTTGCTTGAATTACAGTGTAGAGAAGGTGGGAGGAGTCTTGCTGGCACAGGCAGGAAATGGTTAAGAGCCGTTCGTATCACCTGGGAAAGCAATTCTTTGATTTTTCAGAGGGCGCTAACATGCTGCAGTTCATACGAAACAAAGGAAAGGGGATCAAGTATAAAAGTTGTTCTTGGATTTTATTTTCAGTGGCAGAACTTGTGAAGGCTGGATATTGATGTCTGCTGAAAAACATGGAATTTTGGATTAAAAAGAGTTTTTTTTTCTTATCTTTGTTCAGAAAATGATCTTTGAGGTAAGTCTTTATTCCAACTGGTGACTTTAGATAACTTCTTCTTAGATTGAAAGGTAAGAAAAACCTTTTATTGCTGACCTATTTTAAAACACTGAATTCTTTTCTTAAATTGTTACTTGGGCAGGGAGCAAAAGCAGAAGTGTGAGTCAACAACTGTGAAAAGCTCAAAATGCTTTTCTTGTATTGTCTGCATTCAAATTGCTTGCATTAATTTCTGAGCTTAAGTATAGAAATTCAGGAACAGGGAGAAAGATAATGGGGGGAATTTACAATTAAGAGTTGCAGTAAATATTTCAGCAATGACAGGAGACTTTCAAATTGTAGCAGCATCTATGTTAATGTACTTTTGTAGTTGATGCTTCAAGGATCTTCTATTGGTGGCTCTTAAAGTGCTTCCCAAACCTCGTTTCTTTAAACCACACTACACTCCCAAGGGTTTTGTACTTCCAGCTCGGTTAAGGACTTTGCTAACAGATGGTACAGTTGTTACCCCTGTGCATATGCTGATCCTTAAGGGCAGACTTTTTGTGGGTATAAAAGAGGGGGTCTCACAATTGCTGTTATTTCCTAGCCTGACTGCAGCTGAGACTAAAGGAGGTCTCACCTTGAAAAGTGCTGCTGGCTTTTTGCGTGGGTGAAAACAGATTCCTTTTTCACTTGAGTGTGCCTGACCAAAGAGTGACTGGATGGTAATAGCTCATGCACAGTTGTCACTGAAAGCAAGTGCCATGTGAAGGAAAAATCTTTATCCTGTGGAGAGCCCTGCAAACCATCCCTTCATCTTGCAAAAGCTAAACTGAAAGTAAATTGTACTCTCACTCTTAGGGAGGTTAATTACAACTTGTTTGTTGAGGTATTTTTCTGTGTCTGTCTCTAATATACTGAATTCTGGTGCCTTTATTGAGCTTTAAGGGGGGAATGCGGATTTAACTTTCTTTCTCCTTGTAATTTTCAGTTAAAACTGTAAGTAACTGGTATCTGATGTGTGGGTTATTTCCCAGTTCAGTAAAGTGTGCAGCGGTGTAACACGACTACCCATCCAGTGCCGTGATACAGATAAGCATCGGTCCTTGCAAGAGTCGTCTTGCCAGTTCTTCTTGCTATTGCTTGCTGTTCCGAGTTTCCCTTGCACCCCCACGTTTTGCTCAGGCACTGGTTTCTCATTGTCAAGAAGGGAGAAGACTATAACCCAGTCAGAGCTGGTGGATGTCAGTTTTTTCATTTTGGACATGAACGTGCTAAAAGGCAGTGTCAGGACCATTTAGTTCCTGCAAACTATATTCCTCATCACTGCCTTTCTGTTTCCCTCATCAAGCAAAGCTTTTATAATCTTTCTGCTGGTTTTCATAAGGTGCAGGAGAAGCTGTGGACATTCACAGGTTCTGAGCTATCTGTTCCCAGATTCTGTCTGGACAGGAATCTTTTATCACCCCGCCCTATTTTGGATTAATGTGTTATTTGGTAAGGTTATGACATGCTCTGATCTATCACATTTTGCTGCCTCTGGGTATTGAGCTTAGATCCCAGTGGCAACTGCAGAAATAAATCATTGGAGCTTAGTGATAGGAACTCTGTCTTGAAACACATTGCACATGATTCACAGTTAAATGTTGTTATTAGCAGGGATCTAGAGAGTGGATTGCTTTTGCATTTAAACAAAAGATTGCAAACCCAGATTGTCTTATTTGGCAAGATTTCTCTTATTTGAAAAAGTTATTTTTCTGAAAACTTGACTGTTAAGTGCTTTTGCTTATCTTGTCAGTATCTGACATTCATTTAAGCTCTTCATTGTGGAAACCTTTTCTGTTTCTTTACCAGTGCTATTGATTAAAATGCAGTTTACATTTCTTGGGAAAATTTGATATTCAAAAATGTCTTTTCGCTGTGAGTCAGAATGTACTTTTCCATGGAATAAAAATTCTGGAAAGGAAAAAAATGCTATTGGAAATGTTGAACAAATTATATTGTCATTTCAACCAGGTTATACAGGAAAAAAGCAAGAACTTCAAAGTCAAAATGAAGGGCTCTGGTGTTTCTGTCAAATTTTGAGAGAATTAGTACATTCTTCTGCTGTTGTTCAATTTTATCTGTTCAGCATTTTCCATATGGAACTCTGTACTGGCCCTAACTCCAAGTTCCTGTTCAATTCAATTGGTTGTTTCAAATTACATATTAAAGATGAATTATGAAGCTTTTTTCTTCTTTGTCTTCAGTCATTGGTGTTTCTTCTAGAACTAATAGAAGGGGTTGTTTCCAGTATTGTATAGTAGCTTGTAGTTCTCATGCTTTAACTGCTGTGTCCAATGGTATGATTATTTACAGTGAATCTCTAATTTTGAAGAAAATTGGACAGGAAAGACCTTTGGAACGTAACTAGTTAAAATATAATTTTGCTGCTAGCTGTGTTGCAGCTTGCAGATTAGAGATAAAAAAAATACTGGATTAATTATTGCTGTTTTGGGTGCCTTCACATGATGCTCTCATCGTCGATATCACTGTGGTCACATTACACTGTACTACTATGGTCATTTTTGGGTTTTCAAACATTCCTTTCCCCTTAATTGAAAACACTTTTCTATGCTAAATAGAAAGGATCTGAGCTGTGCTCAGTAGTGTGCACTGGGATGTTGCCTGAATTATAGAGGAAACGCTCTCTGTAGTAAGATCTGTTTTTCACACCTCTAAAAAAAAAAAAAATTTCCCTGATGATGAGGGGGTACCCCGGTGGTGATGGGATTTGGCTCTGGATACCCCTCCCCTCTGTTAAGGTTAGCTGGGATCCCTGAAGCACCCTGGTTTGCACTGATTCTCAGTAGTGTGGACTGGCCTCTCCTGGTGCTGGTGGCAGGCACCAGCAGAAGGACCAGCTCAGGAAGAGTACTTTGAGGGCACGTAGTTCCCTCCAGTCTTGATGTGAGAGCAGGTACTATCACTCTGTTTTGAACAAACTTTGTCTAACTTGTTCAGAAAGTTAGAAACTCATTCCTATGTTTTTCCAGCATCGTAGTATTGTCATTGTTAGTGAATTTTTTCAGTGTGCAACCTGACTGCAGTTTAATTAAGCCCATTATTCCTTGTCCTAACCATTGTGCTCAAGAGCAGACATAATATCTTGCCACACTTGTCCGTTCTCAGTACTAACCAGTACTTCCATTTTACTACAGATCATTTTCTAGCCCTTGGATGTCTCCTTTGGATTGTCTCCAATTAGCCCATTACCTTTCCTGAAGTGTGTTGCACCAAACCGAACAAGACTTCAGCAGAAGCTTTACCGGAGCCAGCTAGAGGGAGAGGACTTCTCAATTGGTCTTGGTGGTGTCAGAAAGATGAATTTCCTCCTGAGCTTTTCTTCCCTACTCTGAGTTGTCTCAAGAACTTGTTCTCAACTCTGCTGCTGATGTCCATATGATTTGGTAACGAGCTCATCTGTTCTCTGCCTCAACTTCCTTACAATTTGAAAAGAAAAACTTCCATATACATTTTACCTTCTGTTTAGCTCCTTGAAATTTTTGGATGAGGGACACTTACAAAGTAAGCAGAAAATAATCCGTACATTTGCAAGCCAATTTAGAGCTCAGCAGAAGTAAAGGGGACAAGATATTTTATAAAATCCTGGAAGGTACAGACAAATGGAACTTTTCAGTTTAAACTAGAACTTTATTTTGGAATTCCTTAAGGAGAGATTGGAAGTCTGCCCCACTGTAATAGTCTTATATTGCAGGAAACAAAGAATGCCTCACTCTCTTCTTGACCTATATAGTTTGCAGATACTAGGTTGTGCAAGTCTGTTAATTTTACAAAGTAAAACAAGAAGAAAAGTTTACAGGCTGATTTCCTGTACTCAGAAATAAACATGAGAACTGCATAGTGAAGATTCACACTATCATTTAACCCCAACTTTCAACATTTGGTTTGAATCCACAAAACTCTCGTGGCTGTGGAAATAGCATGTCTCATCAATTTTCTTGATGGCATGCAGTCAGTTGCTTTTAGAATAGAATATTTGTGAAGGAATTTTCTGTAGGCTTCTGCAAAATTAAATCCATTTCACTTCACAGGAGCTCCACTGGAAAAAAATTGTGTCCTAAATAGCTTTTGTCATTGTGAGTTACTATGCCCAAGAGAACAGAGTAAATTCAGCTTAATTTTGCTGCATATATTCTTGGCATTTGTGTCATTTCAGGGAGTTAAGATCTAATTTTGTAAAGAGACTTAGTAGATTAGTTGGTCAAGGAGCCATAACTAATGGAAAAGAATTAAGTTGGATTTGATATCATAAGGTTTTGCTGCGTAGTGTTGCTCTGTACTGTGTTTTACAAGTGGAGCTTCTTCTGATATATTTTGTGTTGGTACATACTGCAGACCTCTCTGCTGAGAAAGGGAACTTTGCTTGGATATTTGAAAGGAATGAGGGATGCCATATTTTTGTTGGCATTATTCAAAAGCCAGGTATTACTTTTATGAATCTGTAAACATTCATCCATTGCAGAGTTTTGTTGCAAGAGACTGCTGAGTTGCATGGACCTGGGTGATTGTGTGGAGCACAAGGGCTGGATTGGAGGTTTCGTAGATGTCCTCAGCTGTAGAGAGAGGCAGGCCCCTGGATCTGGCAGTTTGAGGTCTGAATGAAGTTCTTTCTAGTACTGTAGGAACCCAGTCTTTGCCCAAGTCTGAGAGGAAAGATAGAAATGACATTTTGGAGCAAGTGATTTTTAAGGAGCAAACTAAATGTTTTGTTTCAGCATCCTTTCTTACAGTCTTGAACGCAAAAATGCATATTTAAAGGTGACTTTATTCTGCAAGTTTGGACTCATCCTACTTTGGAATTTAGACAAGAAAATGTTACTGAATTTCCAGAGCTAAATGTTAATGCATGTTTGATTTCAGGTGTGGCTATCCTCATAAACTAAAAAATATGTCCATCCGAGGCCTGAAGAAGAAACAACCGAAGACTTTTAAAGTCAAAATTATAACAGTGGATGCTGAAATGGAGTTCAGCTGTGAGGTAAGAGTCCTCAGCAGAATGCTAGAAAGATGGAGGTTGACCTTTGTTTTAGCAAGATGTAAATTTGAAAAGTTCAGATCATCAGTCCATGGATGGTCTTAAAACAGATCTATTACTTTTATAAAGAAAGGATTACTTAGTCGCAGGTGTGTTCTTCTGTTAAACAACTCTGTTCAGAATTTAAAGCTGTTTCCATAAAATCCATTTTGACTGTGACCCAGCCAAATTAGCAGTAGACCCACTTTCTTCATGAGCATTCCAGCACATCATGCAGGGCTTGTTTGTAAGTATACCTACTTCTCCACAAAATTCTTTTTTAGTAAGTGACACAGCTCTTTAAGATACTGCCAGTTTGGATGAAGAAGTCTGGTCAGAGCTGGTCCTAACATGTTTATAAAATAATTTATAAAATCCTACTTTTGTGCTCAGTTGATCTGGGACATTCTCTTGAAGTTTACCATTGGTAAACTCCAGTTTTCTTGAACTACAATGGCTGTTTTGTATCTCTGGGCAGAGGAGAAATGATCAAATTGAAAAAGCTAGCTTTTCTTCTATTAGTTATGACTGTCTAGGAAATTGGATAAAGAAATTATGACTGCAGAAAACTATGGAAGAAAACAAATCAAGCAAGTGATTGATTGCTGAATGAATTGGGCTGCACTGCTGAGGAAACAGAACTATACCTGATCAGTTCCCAATCATCCAGCAAAAGCTAAAAAGACAGACAGTTATCTTGAGGAGTTAGAAAACTGAGGTCCAGTGAGACTGGCTATTCTAATGAGACTTGACTGTTTTGTGGGCATTTAGTATATCATTTAGGAGATCCCTCAGGGACAGAATAGATTAGTTGCAAGCAGTGCCTTTCTGTGATTTACTAATCTAGAGCACTTGCATTAAAGTTGTGAAAATGAAGGATTTGGTAAATTTGATTTAGAGATCACAGTCCTTGTTAACAAATCCAGATTGATGTATTATTTCCTTGCCTATCTCCCCCTTTTCCCCAAATATTCCTTTTTTTTTTTTTCTGAGATGATTTCCTGCTTTCCATCCAAATACTGCCCAAAAGTTGTGGGTTGTTTTTTTTTTTTTTTGCCATTAAGATTTTAGTGGCTGACCCATGCAGTTAAAAAAAAAAATCATCTTTTTAATATGTAGCCAAATAGAAGAAACAGATGTGCAGCCTCTTCAGTGAAAAAATAAGATGTTATATGTGTGTGAATTTCAGGAGCTTTAATCAAAGTTTCTGTTCTCTACGGAGCCAGGCTAGGAAATTACTCTAGAAGACAGGCTCCTGCTCATTTAAATCAGAGTAGTAGAAAGGCTTGGCTTGGTGCCACGGAAATAGCTGGGGTATGTGAAAGATGGATTTGCTTTGCTGTTTGGCACTTCTGCGCTGTGCCCTGACACTCCTTTGACTTCCCCTGGCCTTCTATCAATCTCTCCAATTTGTATAAACTGTTGAATAATATTTTTGCTAATATTAATACAGCCTTGCTGTGCCTTAGGGAATCAATAGTACAATCAGTATTCCCTGTGCTGATAAAGTGTGTGATGCTGTGGTTACATGAGTACAGCTGCTCTGTGAACGTTCTCTGGAGTAACTCTTGCACCTTTGCTGTAGACAGCAGTCGGCGTATTTCATTGAAAAGTTAAAGGTGAAATAACAGTCCATAGGAGAAAGGCAAATGGTAGCCTGGTTTCCTTGACTAAAATGTAGCAAATTAATTCAAGATGTATCTGTTTTTCTTAATTTTCTTTTTCTCTTTTAGATGAAGTGGAAGGGAAAGGACTTATTTGACTTGGTATGCAGAGCACTTGGTTTAAGGGAGACTTGGTTCTTTGGCTTGCAGTACACAATAAAAGGAATATGCACCTGGTTAAAGATGGACAAAAAGGTATAGGAAACAAAAAATAAAGAATGTGACAATTTTCTACTTGTAAAAAGATTTATTTTTTTTTAGTTCAGGAGATAAAGGAATGTGTTACACAACAACTCATAATTCTAGATGTTATAATTATAAGACCAATGTTTGTTGTGTTATTTGGTCTGATTGCTTCTATTGCACTTGACCTGAAATATCACACACTAATCACCAGTATGTACACTGATTGCTGTTAGATTAAAGCTCAGCATTGCCCTTCCTTCTAAAATCAGGAAAGGCTACTTTAACTGGTTTATCACCTGCCTTCTGATTTTTATTCTGGAATATCATTTTGAGATACTTAGATACAATTTTTGTTGCTGATTTTTCTTATCTTTAAACAGGTTTTAGATCAAGAAATTCCTAAAGAAGATCCCATTAGCTTTCATTTTTTGGCTAAATTCTACCCAGAGAAGGTAGAAGAGGAACTATTACAGGAAATAACCCAGCATTTATTCTTCCTTCAGGTCAGGAACAGTTTTTTAACCATGAATTCCTTGTGTATTTACCCCTGTCCTTTTGTATTATCTTTGATCTTGTGGCATCTGTTAGTCTCAGAATTGTTCTGCTGGCTTCAGCTGTATCAGTGTCTCTGTAAGGATCTCACTTTTACAAAATACAAACATCTCTCCTGACTGCTGTGGTTTTCTGTACTGGTAAGCTGAATGTTGTTTGCTTTCTGCAGGTTTTTGTTCTCTTGATGGATTCTCTTACTTTTGTTCTAGGACTGGAAGTTAAATTACTGAGACCTGTAGTTTCATGTAAAATGACTTTTATACCTAGTTTGGGTGATAATTCCACCTCTGGGTATTCCAGACTTGTTTTGCTCCTGTAGTGTGTGTTTAAAAAAAAAATAAAATCCATGCAAGACTGGCACTGCTTGAAGAACTGCAAGGCTTTCGCCCTAAGTGGTCGGTGCTGAGGAGTATAAAGTGAAACCATCATTTTTATCAGCTACAGAAGTTACCTTGAGGACTGTGTCATCTGGTCTTCTCTGGCTGCAGCTAAGTTGGATGAAGAAAGTCTCAACAGCTTCTGTCGTTGTTGTCTTAGATCTGCTGGTGTAACCTCTTGTGTAACCGTTCCCTAACCTAAAATGAGCGGGATTAGAAGAGACCTGTTATTAGATGTACACACTGCATGGGGGAGTGACTACACAGGCAATTATGGTGGCAGTTGTGAAGGTGGAGAAGAGGGGAAGAATGGTGATAAGCAGTTGGGGACAATAAGCTTTTTCACCTGTATCAGCTGTAGATGGAACAAGACCTGTGACTACAGCCTATCCCTGAAAGTAACACTTGTGAATTCCTAAAAATAGTCCAGGCAGTTACTGGGAGATCTGGTTGTGTATGACCGTAGAAGGCACAGTCACTAGAAAACAAGAACTCCCTAACCTGTCCTTCTTAGATCTTCATTTTGGATTGCAGGGAAAAAAGATCATAGAATTTGATAGCCATCCTGAAATATAGGTTTGCTCATCTAGCAAACTTCAAAAGGAGTAGAGCAGCGCACACAGCTGCAACTCCAATGGAAGATTCACTATAGTGTGTGATCCTTTTACAGATGAAGTCTGGAGGCATCATCATGTTATCTGATAGGCCCTGGATGAGAAGTGCTGTTCCCTTGGTGTGGTGTTGATATTCTTCTGAAACGTCCAGACTTGCACACGTTGACTTCTGCCATACAAATTAGCCACTTTGAGTTGTCTTCCCTATCCCGCTGAACTGGGTGCCTGCAGAATAAATCCCCAGCCCTGACAAATCTTCTTTACAGATAACAGAACTCATTTCAGCTCTGCCATAGGGGCAGCTTCTGAGGAGCTGCAGGACAGTGGTACTGTGTTCAACAGCAGAGTTGTTAGCTGTGTGAACATACTTAGTCTGTACGCCATGGTGGTTCTTACAGATTTACAACTTTCCATGAGATGCAAGCCAGTAAAAGTAATAAAGTTAACCCCACACATACACTGATGGCAGTAGTGTTGCAGAAGCAGCTTTTTTTATTTGCCAGTTGCTTTTCTTTTGTCCCTGAAATTGTTAGGGTTCTTTTAGCTCCATTAAAAAGTAGATGAAGGAGCAAATTCTTGGAGTGCAATGCAAAGAAGCCATACTGTGGCTCCATAGCTGCAGCAACAGGTATACAAGCATTGAGTTTTGGATGGTCACTTGTTAGTCACGGCTTGTTCCAATGTCTGTGACATTCAGCTTCTCTCCTGAGTTGCTGCAGAGTCCTCTGCCTTTTGGTATGTTCCTTCATTCTGGTAGCTTTCAGCAGTATTTGTCTGTGCGAGCTGATTGGGTGTATGCAATAAATTCAGTCTGCATCTGTAAATAAAAACAGTAAACACGCTTGTTCCCTGAGGAGGATGTGTTAATGAAGTAATGGGAGAATGCTGCTGTTCTGAGGGATAATACACTAACTAGAACTTCATCCAGAACCCTTAGCCACTTGGCAATTTGTTTCTTTAGCTAATTTTGGAAAGTAATGAGAGGGATAGAACACTCTTCCTAGTCTTTTAATCCTGATTTTTTCACTTTTTTTCTTTTCTACTTGAACCTGCCTTGACTAGCAGGTATGCAATTAGCAAATTCTTCTCATTCCAAAGTAGAAAAACAAGGCTGAAACAAATTTGAACTTGCAAAGTTTCCTGACTATAATAACTTAAGATCACACCTGGATGCTAATAGGAAAAACATGTATGGACATCTGGATGCCTGCAGATTTCAGCTCTACTGCCTCTTCAGACCTTCACAAATCAATGTGACATAACAGCTTTTTTTTCAAAATGTGTGAATAAATGTAAATGACTAAAGCTAAATGTTTTCTGTTTAAAGATTAGGTAGTTTTCTCCTTCATAAAGAAATAGAACAAAATGTCGTTGTAAGAACTGATCAGAAGAAAAACTCCAGATGCTTCTAGGGGATTTATCTTTAGTTGTTTTAAAATCTGAAATATATGATTTGCACCATGGAGTATGAAAGCTGGAGCTTTCCAGTTTGGAAGAAAAGTCTTTTCAATCTTTTCATTCTTTCCATTTTAACAGCTTAGAAAGAATTTTCCCTGTACTATAACTCAGGTTTATATATTGCACTCACCAGAGACTAATCTTAAAAGAAAAGCCTTCTTGATGGTTCATTTCAGTCCACAATATCTACAGGGCCAAAGTGTATTTGTAAAGATAGCTTAGTGGTATCTCAAGTGATATTTCTTTTTAGAAGTGTCTAAGACCGTGCATTATGCAAATTTTTCTTGTCTTGTGCTTGTTAGTAGGCTAAATACATGACAGCTGAGAGGAGGATTTCTGAAGATTAATTTCCTCTTCCCTCTTTAGGTTTTCAAGTAAAAATTACCCAACTGATTTAAATCAAGCAACATCTTACCAACTATTACACCTCTGATCTTGGTAGCACCATGAATTATTAACATGAAAAGAACGTTAGAAGACTCTTTACCATTTATACTGGGCTTTTATTTTTAAGCCCTTATGTTTTTGTTGTGTTTAGACTGCTGTAAGTGAATAAACTAAGTGCTCTGTTAGTCAGCCTCCCTTTGTGGGATCTCCTTTATTCTCTTATTCTGGAAAGCTTGAGAAAATACTATTGTGGTTTTCAGTATGTCTCTGTCCTTGGCAATATTAGTCAGCTGGACAGCTCTGAACAGTCTGGTCTAGTTGGACCTGCTTTCACTAGATGACCTCCAGAGGTCCCTTCCAACCTAAAATTTGATATTTTACGTGTTGTAAAGCTAAATTTTCCAAAGCAGGAAGAAAAAGAAGAATTGTTAAAAGGAATGAAGTGCAGACAATAAAATTAATGTTTTATAACACATTCTTTTTCAGGACTTATATAAATGTGTGGCAATAGTTAACTAGTATTTCTATGAACATAGAATTAAGACAGTTTTAACCTTCAAAAGTTTGTTTTTTTTTTTTTTTTCCCCCATTAGATATAATTCTAAGTAAAGGCTTCCTGTGTTTCCAAATGCTATTTTGTAGCTGCTGTTATTAATTCATACTGGTGATGTTTGGTGCCAAGTTATAGCCTGGACATGTCTAGTTTCATTTCAAGCCTGACATAAGTCCTGATTTTGAGCTTCTTTAACTTTCTCCCTTTTTCTCTTAATTTAGGTTAAGAAACAAATACTGGATGAGGAAATCTATTGTTCTCCAGAAGCAACAGTTTTACTGGCTTCTTACGCTGTTCAGGCCAAGGTTCGTGCATAGAAGTGTTCTTTTTTAATGGATTTTTTTTTTCTTTTTTAACTGACACAAATATATGGTGGTATGTAAAACACAGTAGTGTTAAAATTTTCCATTAAAGAAGTAGGTCATCCTGGGAGCTACAGGCGCAGCTAGAAAAATAAGTATTAGATGCCACTAGAAGGGTTTTGGTATTATATACTAAGCTTTCACAACTTAGGGGATTTATTTGGACCTAACATTTTAATGTCATCTTTTTCCCAGCTAGAATTATTTCTTGTCATTTAAAAAAATGCCCATGGATACAGTGAGTGCTGATACCAGGGCTCACGGTGGAAGGACATGCTTGTTAGTGTATCTCAGAACATAGTTCATGCCACCAACAGCCAAACTTACGTGGTGGCAGAAGGCGATCACAAATGCTTATCAGGGCTGGCCCGCTGCAGCAGCCCAGCCTATGTGCACTACAGGAGCAGGGGAGCTTATGCTCCTGAATGTAGCTTGTAGTTCAGAGAAGGATATGCAGTCGTGGGAGATTCCTTCATATCTGCAGCTACCGAGAGCTGCAGGCTAGGACTGAAGCCACCTTTGTGGCTGTATTGGAGCCACGTGCATAGCACAAACACTGTGAGTAACTTCCGTGGACAGTTCGTGTGACCAGAGCCTGTTTATTATGTGTTACCCTGTATACAGGAGAACCAAACCAAAATCTGTCTCAAGTGATCGCATCAAACTAAGGAAGCAACAAGTTCTTTAGCATTTGGCATCTAATGAACTGAAGTATCTTTTCTTTTCTTGGGACAGTATGGTGACTACGACCCCAATTTTCACGAGCCAGGCTTTCTAGCCCATGATGAGCTTTTACCCAAAAGGGTAAGTCTTTATTCTGTGTAAACCCAAATCTTTGAATCTACTCTTTGCAACATAGATCTTGCTATGGGATTAACCAGTGCATTAGAAACTGTTTGGGTTTGCCCTGAACTTGGCAAAATGACCGAGCTGTGAACTGCATTGCTGCATTCACGTTGCTTGGGAGAGGCAGCACGTGTATTTGTATCTTCAAAGGAAACCAAACTCCTTCCTTTCTCCGTAGGTCCTCAGGCAGTATCAGCTGACAGCAGAGATGTGGGAAGAAAAGATTACTGCTTGGTATGCTGAGCACAGGGGTATTGCCAGGTATTGAAATAATTTCATTTTTGGAAATCCCATACATTTCAGTAAATGTTTGTTTGCTGTTTTCAGTGAAATTTTGCTTTTGTAGAATGAGCAAAGAAATATTGCCAAGCTGTGATGTTAATAGGTTAATTTATAACTAAGGATAAAAACACCCACTCATCTGCACTAAAAAGTGTCTTGTGTAGGGCTCCAAGTGCTTGCAAACTGGACTTGCTTTAAAGTGAAAAGAGAAGCTGAGGGCTCTTGCAGAGCTTCATGAGCTAAAACAGGAGTCCTGTCTCATCAGAATCCATGTATGGCAGCAGAGAGAAGTTCCTGCAGAAAGTTTGGGTTGTGCTGAATTTGCAGTTAGCCCTCAGAGTTTAGCCTTTTCATTTAAGGCTGTTAGCTACCTGGAGTTGCTGGTGTGTCTGCTCTGTGCAGCAGCTGCCTTTCTGGGGCCATATCATGCCAGCATACCCCTAGAATAAAAAGAAAGAATGATGTATTTTATACCTTGTGAAAATCATGGCCCAAAAGGGTGTCAGTGTACTTAGCAAGGGACCAAAACAGTGAAGATATGGCATCATAGTTCCAGGACTGAATTTTCGTGCCAGTCCATATGGACATTCAGCTACTTCAACGCTTTCAGCATGCCTGGAAATTCAATCAAACAAGTAGGAGCTGTTGGCACTCAGAGGCAGCCTTTCCTAATATTTTGGTTCAGTTTCTTTTTGGCTATTCTAGATGCTTCTTAGCACTATTTTTACTGAATATTTTCCTCAAGACTTATTGATGCCTCACCTTGAAGGGAGAAGAATGGTGGGTGGAGAGATTCTCACCCTTCTTTGGACTCTGCCCAAAGCTCTGTTTAGAATTCGTTCAGGACTCATTTCTCAATGAACTCTGTTTTATGAAGGAAATACACTAATGTCATGGAAAACAATGGTAGGGTAGGTCTCCAAGATGTAATAATGATAGAATGTCAAAACTAACACAAGGATGGACTTGAATTTTAATAAAGATTGCACTATACATGATTCAAAATAGACGCAACTTTATTGTCTTTTTTTCTGTAGAGATGCTGTTTTTATTATCCTTTTTCTATTGTTGAGAGTAAGATAGCAAAATTAAAGAAAGTACAAAGAACCAGGCTGCCTGTTCTTTTCTAAGTGGGAAATGTAGAGTCAGCTAGGACAGAAAGGTTGGACAGGAATCTCCAGGTATAATCGTGGCCTTATTCCCTAGGGATGAAGCTGAGATGAACTACCTGAAAATTGCCCAAGACTTGGAAATGTATGGTGTCAATTATTTTCCAATTGCTGTAAGTGCTTTATTTTAGCCATTTTCAATTGCTGCGGATGATGGTACTGTCCTTTCAAAATCCTTCAGGGAGTTTGGAACTGGGACTCTTGGCTTCTGCTTTTCTCTGCTGATGGTGGGCTGTGTACTGATTCTCCTCACTTGGTTGACTTGCCTGCTAAATGAGTAGGTGAAAAAGCAGTTAAGATTTAATGTTTTACAGTTTGACAAAGGTCTTGAGTAGCTCTGGGTGTGTAATAGGAAGAAGTAGAAATAAACTAAAAGTTTGAGCTGCTATCGTCAACCTAGAGGACTGGGTTCATTAGCTATCAGTGGCAACATTCATGATATTTTGTAGAAATATAAATTTCCTAAAAAATGCAGATAAGTATCAGTCTATTAGAATAAGTGTGGTGGTTGTCTGTGGTTCTTTAAGGTCACCATAAATTGCTTTTACTGATATCTCTTGTTTTTTAGCAAAATAAAAACCACACAGATCTCCTACTTGGAGTTGATGCCAAAGGTATTCATATCTACAGCATTAACAACAGGTTCTCTCCAAGTAAGTCGTTTGAGTGGAGTGCTATCAGAAACATTTCCTATAGTGAGAAAGAGGTATGATGGCTTTGATATATTATTCTTTTTCTATGGGCATGGGTGTGGACTGGGATTCTTGGAACAGGCTGAAAGCTGTCTCTGTTTAAATAATTTGGGGGAGAAGGGGAAAATCCTAGGGAGCTTTGTTACAAAACTAAAAATAACAGACCTGCCTTTCAGATGTGCTGCATAACCTCAGTTCCCCTAGGAGCCAAAGGCTGCTCTGAGCTCTCCAGACTCATGGAGCCCACTGTTTTGGTTCCTTCCCTGCTGCTTGTCCTTTGCAAAACAAGTGTGTTGATCTCTGAAAAAAGATAGATATTATGGATGCCAGCGTGTCTAGCTTCTTCAGTTATCTCAGCAGGAATTAGATGATCTGTAAAGACTTAATGCCATTTTTGTATGCAGAAGCTGTCCTTGTAGATGAGGTTTGAAGCACACTGGCAAGAGGAGACATGCAGGGAGATGTACGTGTTTTTCTGCCTGAATTCTGCCAGTTCGTCAGTGCATTATTTCAGTCTTCAGCACAACCCTACCATTGCAATTTCACTGTGATTTCAGAGCCCATCTTTTACTTGTAGAAAGTACAGTAGGGAGTGGGTGAAATTGAGTCTCATTACAAATCATGTGGCTGCATGGAAGGCTATAATCAGAAAAACAAAACCAGAAAAACTACATTGGTACTGGAATACCTGGAATTTGTCAGCTGAAGAACAGCACAGCCTGTTCCATTTTCTGTGAGCCTTTTGAAAAACATTGAGGATGAGATTTGCTGTCCAGAGTTAGATGTGCATACATTAAATCAGTCAGAGCAGCCTATGGGAGTTCTGCCTCCAACAAGTTTTCAGTCTTTGTGTGACATCAAACTTCCCCTCTGATCTGTGAATAAAGCACTTTAACTCCCTATTGTTGGGAAATTGGGCAGCTCTGTATTAAAGTTCCACTGTGTTCAGTGACACATTCACAGTCCTGCTCCTTCACAAGGCAACGCACTCAACCAGTTGTTATCTACGGGGTGAAATGAGCTGTAGGACACTACGGTCTTGGTGACTGAGATGGCCTGAAATTATACGTTGCACTGCAAATGAATTACAGGAATAAAATGCTAGCTAACCCGTGAGTCACAGAAAAGAGGATCTTAAAGAGTGGAGCCATATTTTGTTATGCAGCCAAACTGGGCACAACACATGAAGTGAAACAGCGTGTACCGACTTGGCAGCATGAAAGCCCTTCACGTCCTCTAGAAGCAGCTTGGGAGACAGGACTGAAAATAGGAGAGAGCAGGAGCTCCAGGCCTGTTACTCAGTGGTCAGAAGAACAAGTCCTTCAGGCCCTCAATACGTTTTTATTTCTACCTGCAATGATTGGTGTTCAGAGAAGTGTTTGACATCTCCTTGACTTTAAGAATATGACTGCTTCTGAGGATTACTAGTGTATTCTGTTTTCCTGACAACCAGTGCTGGTTCCAGTATTCTTAGTATAGTTTGCAGTGTACGTGTGGTATTACCATGAAAACCACCATCCAAACTGGTGTCGGGGTGGGTCTGTAGGAGGCTTTTTCTAACAGCCTGCTCTGGGAGCAGATGAGGAACCTGTGTAGCAGCAGCCCTGGTTCTCGTTCTTTTGGGCAAACCATTTTTTTCATCACTCTCCCCCTACTTGTGGCAAAGTCACTGCTTCCCTGGAGAGAAGTAGAGATGGGCTAAAGTTTGCATTAGTATTAATAGTTTCAGCTTTGTTTTTCCTCCTTCTCACTGCATTCCCTTTCTTTTTTTTTCTTTTGCCTGTATAGTTAACTATTAAACCTCTTGACAAAAAAGCAGAAGTCTTCAAGTTCTTTTCCTCTCAACTCAAAGTGAACAAATTGGTAAGTGTCGTGCTTTCCTCCTTTAAAACTGAGCCTGGTAATACTGACTGGTGTCTGAATGAGAAATATTGTTTGTAAAACCTATGGAGAGGCCAGGGAGCATTGAGTTTCAGCTTGTGTTTTCCTGAGGATTGTTCTGTCTGGGAAGTCAGGGTGCATGTGTTTGCCCTTTCTAGGAAGGGGAGATGATGTGAAAGAAGGCCCAAATCACAAAGGGAAATCCAGATGTGGAAAAGGAGGATGTAACATATGGAAAGATGCAAAGCCACTGCAGCATCTGCCTATCTGGCTGCTGTAGATTCTTAATCAGTTACGGACTCTCCTTTTCTGGGAGCAGCAACAAGGAAGGCACCTGATCAGCTGGCTAATTGTATCATCACTGCTTCCTAACACAGCAGCAGGGGCAAGGTCACTTCCCAGAGAGCTTGTGGAGGGGCCATCACAGGTGATCACTGCGCCAGCTACATCTTGTGTACTCTTGGCCTGGGTGTATTGCCTCTTCTTATTCAGGAAAATGGAACCAGAGGGGGATGAAGGACAGAAGGAACTCCTCATCCTGTTATGAACTTTTCTAAACTATTATGTACCTGGATATGAGCTTGCCCTGGGTGCTGATTTTCTTGGAAGGGAAGCAACTGCCAGCACTTGTGCTGAAGTTGGGATTGTCAGCTTCTGTCCTGTGAGGCCAATGTGGGACTCTTTGTCCCTCTGGCTGGGGCACAAGTACATGAAAATCACCTTTGCTTTTCCTGTCCAGATTTTGCAGTTGTGCATTGGAAACCACGACCTATTTATGAGGAGAAGAAAAGTGGACTCAATAGAGATCCAACAAATGAAAGCACAAGCCAGGGAAGAAAAAGCTAGAAAAAAGGTAGATTCTTTCTGCTCCTCTGTTGTTGAAAACACTGATTATTATTCCAGCTGGTGCCCTTGCTGTCCATGCATAGCGTCAATATCTGTGTGGGAGGTGAGAAAGTGTGGCAGGATTGAATGTGGGAACAGCTCTAGCGTGTATGCAGCATCTGAGGATGTAAGTGATGTTTGTGAAACTGAATACGTGATGGCAAAGGTTTGGGGTACATAAGAAATCGATCCAAGAGCCCTTACAGCTGTCTGAAATAACCAGTGTTACCTGTTAGAGGAGTTCAATGCTGCAAAGTGCAAGCAGCTTTAGCACTGCATCTCTGATAAATATCAGTCTACCAGCTAGAAAGCAGTCCATTCTTCATTAGATTCGTTTGCTGTGCTGCCTCAGGCCCAGAAGAGATTCTGCTGCAAACCCACAAATGTGATGTTGCTTTTTCTATTTCCAGATGGAGAATCAAAGGCTGGCCAGGGAGAAGCAGCTCCGAGAAGAAGCTGAGCGAGCCAAAGAAGAGCTGGAAAGGCGTCTTTTCCAGCTGGAAGATGAAGCCAGGCAGGCCAACGAGGCCCTGGTGAGTAGCACATGAGTCTGAATATTCTTATGCTTGATGAGCTCTCTTGGTTTGCAAGCTTTTTATTTTTTTCCTTATGGCTCCTGTGAGACACCAGGAATTATGGCTCAGACAAGGCTGGAGAGTTACTGACCACTGGTGGAGAGGGCATGCAGGAATCCCTGGGAAAACTCTGATATGCCATACTCTCCATTTACTCCCTGTATTTGGTTCACAGTGCTTTCTTCAGGCAAAGAGGGAAGAAAGCAAGCAACCTTGGAGCTGAAATTGGGAGAAAGGGCCATGATGCATTGTTAAATGAAGGGACCAGCTTCAGTTTTTAGTTGATGTCTTTGTCCAACTCTAAGCAAATGTGTCTCCTTGCTTTGTAGAGGTGAGAGGCAGGAAGGAAGGGAGGCAATTCTGGAGCAGAGGAGGAACACCAGGTCCTACAATTATGTTTACTATATTTTTTTTATTTTAAGGAGTAATGTTTTTATCACTTGATGTTTTGGGAAAATATATCCTCTTCCTGACTGTCTGTAGGGGTGATTTTGTAGATACCAGACAGGGTAACTAAGAAAAATTATTTCTTCTTAGCTCCGATCTCAGGAAGCAGCAGAGTTGCTGGCTGAGAAGGCTCAGATTGCGGAAGAGGAGGCAAAATTGCTGGCCCAAAATGCTGCAGAAGCTGAGCAAGAGCGACAGAGGCTGGAGATCACAGCTCTGAAAACCAAGGAAGAGAAACGCCTGATGGAGCAAAAGATGCGGGAGGCAGAGCTGATAGCAGTGAAGCTGGTGAAGGAGTCTGACCGGAGGTTAGATTTGCTTGAGCGGAGTTGTGTGATCTGCACTGGGATGCCAGGGTGGAAGGAGTGCTGCTTTTCTCTGAGCTAAGCCTGGGAGCGAGGGATTGTTCCTGAAGCAACACTTCAGAGTGACTAAGCCGTCTTGCATCTTGTTTGGTCCACCTGGTACCAGTGGTTGTGATGCAGGTCAAGAAGTTTACAGAGGATCAGATGCAAGGCTTTAGAGATGTTTAATGTTAAAGATCCAGAATGCAGAAGCATTTGCTATTTAGCATTATCAAAAGAGCACTGGCTACCTAGCTACCTGAACTTCCCAGTCTGTGTACCCTGTGAGTTAGGAGGCTGTTTTCATTCATTAGTCCCAAGTGATGGTCTCCTGTGTCCCTTTCAGATCTTTGAGAAGTGTAAACCTAGTAAACTTATGTGGAATATAAACCACTCTGTAAGTGTTTGCATGTTCCATAACACTGTGCTGCCTGAAGATGCAGAGCAGTTCAGTGTTGACAGAAGATGTTTAACCTTAGTATTAAGGGCCTTCTGCTTATTTTAGAATACTGCCAGAAAGCTTGCCAAAATAAAGAGCAGATACGTTGCATCTCTCCCCACCTCAGGGAGGATCTCTGACAGCCTTGAGAATCTGTATCAGCAGGTCATAACTGAGCCAATAGAAATTAGGAGCAGGAAAAACATGTTAGTTCATCCAGTTTGTGCAGGATTGTCTTTGAAAGCATGTGTTATGCTGTGTCCAGTTAGTTCTCCATGTGGCCATCCTACCACAAGTGTCTTTGGGTAAAGGAATCACAGTAATGGATCTTATTCTCTGGAAGCTAGTGAGGTGTGTAGTTCTGAAATCCGTATGTTACTTTATACTGGAAATCATCAACCATTCACACCAGGATATTTGTTTTACAGAGCCAAGGAAGCAGAGCATCTGAAACAAGATCTGCATGAAGCCAGAGAGGCTGAACGGAAAGCGAAGCAGAAACTCTTAGACATAACCAGGCTTAATTATCCTGTAAGTTTCTGCTCTACTGGGCACCACTTCATCCTCAGAGATAGTCAGATGTTGATTGCATTTTTATAGCTCCCATCAAGCTGAGTAGTGACATGTCTGCATCCAGCTGGAGGACAAACACCTGTAGGGGTAACTGGTGCTTAAACACAGTGTAACTAGGATGGAAGTTTTATTTGTTCAGTGCAGTGAGTCAGAATGATGAGAAAGGCAAGACAAAAGTTAAAAACAGGACTGATGTTCAGATTTAGGGAACAGAGTGTCTTGCCTGCATTCATGCCTAATACTGATTCTGTGCCATCTCAGTTAGGCAATACTTTGTGGAGGTGGTAGTACTAAGCCAGCTGTGTAGTCCTGGCATGTGAATTGCCCACGAGTGTCTTTAGGCAAAGCAGATGAAGCTCCCTCCATCAAGAAGGCAGTGCTAAGGCTGTGTGGCTTAACTCCCTCTTCTGCTCCAGTCTTGCTGAGAATGGATTTCCATTCTCTGAAATAGATAGGAAGATTGCAGCCAGGATACTCCTCTGCCCTCAGATTTGTGGGTTGTGGACTTCAGCAGTTCATTTGGTGCCACTCAGCTGGAAGGGAAGGGCTGCAGGAGCGTCTGTGTGTTACAGAATCCATGGGTAACTTATAAAAGGCTCAGCGTGGCATTCTTGCAGAAACTGGGGAGATAAACCCAAAATCAAACAATCAGATCTTACTGACTGTGCTTGTGTTGCCTCTTTCAGCATATGGTCAAGTACCCCCAGTACTCACCGACTGACACCAGAGATGCCAACTTTGACAAAGGATCCATAAAGCTGGATTTGAAGGACATTGACCTGAAGAGACTATCCTTTGAGATAGAGAGAGAGAGGTATCAGTATGCTTATGGTGCACATAAATGAGAATGTTAATCATGGAAAGGACAGAAATGGAAAAAAAAATCTCTGGGAATTACAGTTCGTCCTTTTAACAACTCAGGATGGCCTCCTACATACATCTGAAGGCCTTTTACTGAGCTGGTGTAGAGTATGTCTTTGAACGACTATTTATTTACATAAAGGAAGAGTGTTTTGGTAGCATCAAGCCATGACAAGTCCAGAACCCTTCTGTCTTGGAGAGCATTATGTCAGGGGCAAAGTACTTCACTGGATTAACAGTATGTTAGAGGACAGAAGTTTCCCTCTAGTGTTGAAATATGGTATTGCTTTGATCTAGTATATCAAGAGGCTTTTCCTCTCTTGATCTGGAAGGAAATGCTTGATAAAAAGTTAGTAGGTGTGTGAATGCTGAAGGGTGGAAGCGAATCCCCTTCTCACGAGGGCAGGGGAGTCAGACTGACATGTGCCAAACTTCATTTTGCCTATCAAAAAACCAAAATAAAACAAAGAATTTCCTTAATCCCCCTTCCACGCATACCTGTTCTTGAGCTATGTTGTGCCAATAAGCTTTTTGTCTCCAATGTGTGGACTACAGGCTAGACTACTTAGAAAAGAGCAGAAAATTTGAAGATCGATTGAAAGAACTGAAGTCTGAAATTCATGCTTTGAAACTAGAAGAAAAACAGTCTGGGCTTTACTCTCATTGGAATGAAGTACTGGGATCCTTGGATCGCTCCTTAGGAAATGTATGTACCCAAAATACTCGACATTTTTTTCAGCATGAACCATAAAAGAGAATGGTGTGGGTGTGCCAAAGGTGAGTGCTGTATTTCAAGGCACATGCTTTAGTACCCTTGACAGTAAAATATTGAAAGTGTGAACACAGACAAGGAAAATTCATGTCAAAACAAAATCTAAGAAGTTTTTCCTGGGTGGGATACCAGTACCATAAGCAAAAAACAATAATCTTATTTTACAGATTATGAAATCACTGTAAGGGTTTAAGGTCTTGGAGCAAACTAAATTGTTGTAACTTAACACATTTAAATGTGTTTCCTCATAGTTTGCATCACACTCTCATTCATGTGCTTTGTGGTTGCTAAACGTCAGAGAAGTCTTGGTGATGGGTTGTTGGTTTTTTTTTTAAGACAATGAGGAACTAAACCCAGATTTTTGTTGTAAGATTCTTGTTATTTATATACACCCCGACCTCTTCCTGAACCAGTGCAAGAACAGGGCTCGCTTTGTCTTTCCAGGCTGTTTTACAGGTAGCAAAAATGGCTCTGAGTCAATGCTTTTAGAGAGACAAGAGGGGCTTGGAAAAATTACAAGGGAAGATGGCCTTTATTTTCTGACTATGCATCTGATACTCTTTTTTGGCTTAATGAGTGTTGATATAGAGAGGGCATTAAATTTCCATATGTTCTTTTCTTTTAAAGACCCCATCACGGATGAAAACCTTTGAAACTGGAGATTCATTGGATATAAATCTTCAAAGACCTTTCCCTGCTTACTCATTAAATACTACAAGCAGCTGGCCTTGTACCAACAAAATTCAACACACAGTGCCAGTGGAAAAGTCATCTTTTCAAGCAAATTCTTTGGTTGCCAACAGTGTAGGCACAGGAACCAGAAAACAGATTATAAAGGTAATCAGATTTGTAAGTAAATTCCCAAACATTGACTAAAAGTTTAGAATTCAAAGAAGTAAAGAATGTCTGGCTTTAGGGATCTGTTTTGTCCAGCTCTGGCACAGCCTCTCAGATGATGAGTCAGTGCATGAGTTTGTGAGTTTGGAGACCCTGCACTGGCGCACCATTTGGGACTGTTTATAACTTGAGGACACCTGTTTTTTCTCACATGCTCTAAGCTGGAATGCAGAGCTGTAAGCCTTTTGGTAAACAAAACAAAAATGCCTGTATGCAATAGGAGGATTTGTGTTAAATATTATTTGTATCAGCCAAGCTTGGAAATGAGAATGTGCTCCCGGGTGTAGAGAGCTTAAAATGTACTGTGCCTGTCTTCTGGTTTAAGGGACAAGGGAGTAAGATACCCATAAATGCCTACACTTCCAACAGTTCAGTTCTCTTCCAATGCGTTCCCTGTCAAAGAGTCCTGAAGAGTTAATGAGCTGGGTTTTATGAAAAAACAATCTACTTCTAAATTTCACTAGAATGGAGAATCTAGTGTGCATTCAAGAGGAACCATAAGGGCATGCAGTCTTGAACAGTGTGAAAGAAATCAGCTTTCCGTAGGCAATGCTGATTGTGTAAGGTATTTGGAGTAAAGAAAGCTTGATGTATTTTCTGCTGTTCTATATGAACAAAACAGAGGGGTTTTAGGATCAGTTAGAGGCTCTAGCATATAACATGCAAGATCTGAATCTTCAGAGTTATGTGCTTAGAACTAGAAGGAACACAACTGACTGTAGCAACAGATGAGGAAGCGGCTCTTTCTAATGCAAGTAACAGAAGCAACTTTTAAGACTTACCTAATCCAAATAGCCGGGGTGAGGCAAATATGCTTGTTTTAAGGAGGAAGAAAAAGCTGTTGCAGAGCATCTTGCAAAAGGCTACAGAGTCAGAGGTAAAGAACTGAACCAAAGGAAGTTACTTTGCTTTAAGTAGGAGTTCAGGGCGAAACTAATTTTTCCTATTTGATTTGCCTGTAGGTTCAGCAGCATGACTCGGACGTCATCTACATTTGAAGCCTCTCATGTCCTTACCAGACTGGTAGAACCTGGTCGCCATCTTTTCGGCTGCTGCACCTATACGAGGACGCTTGCACAGCTCTGTCTGCTGACAGGCATCGGCATGAGAGACGTGGTACTGTAGTTAGAGTGGTGCCTTTTAGCTTCCAAGTAGACAGCATAAACTGGGAGCACTAAAACTGCCAGTATAAAATGGCTAGTGTCTTTGGGTACAAATGGTAAACATACAAACCCAGAGGAGTGTTGTTTACTACTTATGCACTTTTGAAGAAACACTTTATACTTTGCTAAACCTTCCTCCCACGGGTGTTTTTATACACTAACATATCAGTATGGTACTCTACTTTTGTAGAAAGGATGCTAGGCAGCAAGTGTCCAGGACATGTTTGGGATAAGAAAAAAAATTGTACATGATTTTGGTGTTTACCTACACAATAGACTAATATTGGTTTTGGTTCAGCCTGTGGGACATGACTCCCACAGAGCTGCTCGACGTTTTAGTATTTGCCTGCCAAATATTTTCCTTATGCTCCCCAAACATTTCTTGGTTCATGTAATTGATTTGCATTTCTCTGTGAGAAATCTCAGCTTTTAATTCCAGGTGCAGAAGTGGACATCTTCAAATATCTCTCATTCCTGGGGGAATCCTTTGTTTGGAATGCAAAGCTTCTGTTCTCTTTACAGTTTCTCATTAGATGAAGCACTTTCTGTTGCTTTTGCTGCTCCAGCAAACTTGGCATATATTAATTTGTTTCCCAGTTCTGCGTAGCACACCTTCCAAATTAGACAAAGACAAAAGATGCTATTAGTGTCTGCTAAAGTTGGACTTGTTTCTGATGGAGAGGTGCATGCAGCAAAATGTCTGCTTCATTAGTAAAACCTACTTGCATTTTCTAGTTTTGTGTGTGTTTAAGTGTCTATTTCACCATAAATCTTCAGTCTGAGGACTTCTGGGGAAGCAGACAATAAGCAGGTATAGCTGAAGTAGTAGCACAGTTGAGCAAGGTGACAAGATGTAAAAATGAATGTTAATGTTAAATATCTTGTTCTAAAAGCTAAGATTAAAAACTATATGCAATAAAAAGCTTCAGCTTCCACTTGCTAGTAACAGCTTCAAAGTGAATGTTGTGTCGATATTACAACAACATTAACAAGGGAAGAAGAAACAAACACACAAATCTCCTCTGTACACATCTGCAACAGACTGAGAGCACAGGGGGGGACGGTGTCTGTAGCCAGTTGTTCTCAGACTTTTACCACTCATGGAGTTACCTGGCAAGGTGCAAGTGACAGCGATCTGCAGTGGTGTCCTCTTATTTTTTTTCTCAGCCTTGAAAGTAGTTGCTGCCTTTGATTGGTGGGGGGAGGTGGGATGTGTTAATTCTCTTCACAGCTCTGTCTGATACGAGATGTTTGCAGAGTATTGGCTATTACGCGCATAGTTTCTCATCTGTCTGGGAAAAGCCTTGCACGTGGGATGGAGAAGCTGTCAGAGGCATCAGACTGAAGAGGCAGATGCTGCCAAGGTCTCTGGGTTTGGTAGGTGGGCATTGGCCAGAACTTGGACAGTGGTGAGACAGGAAATGGTCCTAGAGGAGAACAGTACAAAACAACTCTGAACACGGCATTCTCGGATTTAGGGGTGACGAGGAGCGCTGGGATTTCCCTGGTTCTTCTTTTCCTGCTTCCTCTTTTTTTGTCTTGCCGGAGATAATTACGCTTGTACCCACATTCTGCCACATGTGCTGGGGTTTCCTTTTTCTGTCATATCTGAGCTGCATTATGGTATAAAGCATAGAGGAAGAGAACTGCTCCACGTGCATGACTGATTAATTTCCTTGGACTTGGTCCTGTATATCATTGCTATGAAGAAAAGAACAAGGTCGCTCTGCTGCCAGCTTAAAAGCAAAGCCTATCTGCACAAGCTGTTCTCAGCCTGCTGGCTCGCAAGTATTCTTGCTGTGCATTGTTCACGTGCAGCACCGTGTTCCTGCATACTTGTATTGAAAGGTTAGATGGGGCAGGAGATGGAATCTGCTGGAGAAATGCTTGCACAACCGGAGATCAAATCGGGTGTACTGGGCTGTTGCTGGGAGGGCACCGCAAAGAGAAGTGCCACCGGGGCATTAGTTTGCTTAAAACCTAAATAAATATTTGCAGCAATTAAACTTTGTATGGTGGTGCTTCTGATGCTCATACTCACTTGCAGTATTGCCCACTTTTTAAAACAGGAAGCTACAGATGGGTTGAGGAGGATGCGAGATTGTCTTTCAGTTGAAGAAAGTATGAGAAACGTGAGCCCTGGTTTCCCCCAAAGCAGGCAAGAGAACACAAATATCTTGTTCTAATCAGTAATTACAAGATTTGTCACCGTCTTTAGGGCCAGGTATTTATCTGATGATGCTGTCAGCATCTTTGAACATTTGAGGCCCAACCTGCAGCCGGCTGAGTGAAGACATGTGGATCTGCAGTCAGCAGATGGTGCTGTAAGGCTGCTCTGCTGCACAGCTTAGACATGCTCTGCAACAGCTCTGAAAGAGCTGGCCCCGAAACCCTGGGTTGCTCCTTGGCAATCTCTGCCAACTTGGATGTTGCCACACTAGCCTGCATTCGCTTGTATTCTCTTCCTGGTATCTAACTAATTTTTGATGAGGATTCAAAATGTGCAAGCACTATACTGTGAGAAGTTATTATTGCACAAACAGATTAGTCCTATGAGTATGAGCTAGCTCCCCATATTACAAAAAATCCTGTAATAGTTCTGACACATTGTTGTAATAATCAGACTGTGCAAGTGGATTTCATCCATGACTGTCGGAAGCACGTGGGACCCCACAGGTCCGGTGCTATGGGATATTTTCATTAATGCTATTTGAAACAAGCATAGGCCCATTAAATTTGCAGAGCATGGAGTATGTAGTCTAAAGAGGGTAGGAGAGGCCTGAGAGCATCTACAAGGGGAAAGAACAAATTCATCCTTTGTTTTCATGCTGGATAAGACATGATGTTCTAGATTCAAACTACAGCAAAAAAAATGGAAGAAAAAAAATCACTTTTGTGAGGAAGGGCCAGTAGATCACCTGGAGAGTGAGGAAGTTCATTCCTGGAGTGACACAATGGATGTTCATATCTGTGTGGAAGTTGATGGCTCTCCCCAGCCCTGTTTTCCTGTGTTTCTCTGAAAAGCCACTTACTCTAACCCCAAGGGGCTCTCCCTGCCCCTTAGATGGGAAACTCTGTGTTCTTGCTCAGCAGGGTGCTCCTGGTCTGTGCTGTGCGAGCAAGCAAATGCTGTTTAAACCTTAGCGACAACATGTCCTCTCTGGGGACCTGTCTCTTAAAGACCAACCGGTTGTTGACTTAGCCTGGATGCGGGGTTAACATGGCTCTGGAAGGTGGATGCCACAGTGCGTGTGGCTCACCCCTGAGTCATCTGCTCTCGACCTTTTCCTCCCTGTGCTGCTGCTTTGAAGGAGTCCAGTCACCAGCAGCATGCTGAGTTCACGCCCTGCCTTCACAGACTGCCGTTGCAGAATTATGCACAAGCAAGCTGCTTCCTCTTCTTTCTTGCACACAGGCTGCCATCCCTGCATCTCGCTGTGTTGCTACCTCACTTCTCTCTAGCCTTGTGCACTCTGAGCCAGCAAGGTCTACTGTTGTCTCTTGTGCCCAAGATATTTGTTCTCTGTCGTGGGAGGCACCTGCCAACTTCTTGTGTCCTTCCCAGAGCATCCCCTGGCACTTGTGCTCAAACATCAGGAGTATGGGGGGGCACTAGGCTAGCACCCTTCATTTGCCAATGTCACGTGTGTTCCCAGCCTGCTGCTCTGGGTGATGGGGAGTATGGTGAGGACACTGTCCTGCCACGAGGACAGCTGTGATGAGTCTTCGGTGGCAAAAATCACATGTCAAACCGTTTTTGCACAGCTTTATGGGCAAAAGACAGGCCCAGATGCAAGACTCAGCTATGTGTGGTTATTTCGGAGTCTCTGCACTCTTTGGGCTCCTTTCCCTCTTCCTGCAAGGCATTTCCAGGGGTAGCAGGGTCAGTGTTTTGGAGGGGCTCTGGACACGCAGGGGAGTCCAGCCCTGGGACTGCATTGAGGCATTTAGACTAGGGTAGAAAGTAGTTTTCACACCAAAAAGCACTTTGAATCAGGAGCAATACTTCTCCTGGGGGGAGAGGGGTTTGCCATGCTAACTTACACCCACCTGTCTTAGCGCATGGACTCTGCAGCAAGGAACCTTCTCTTAAAAGGACAGTAAAGGGCTAATGGTTGCTATTCATCCAGACTTGGTCCTAAAAGCAAAGCCAAGATGTGACAGTTTGTTGCCTGTCAGGCCATAAACCTCTGTGCTCTCACTGGGGAATTCACAGAAGGAAAAAATCAGTCCGCTTCAGCTGGAGAGTAGAAGAGACTGTCCAGAGACAGCTTTGTGGCTGGGCCATGGGAGTGGGGGATGCTGTGAGTGCTGGGGTTCATGGACTTGGGGGGGAAAAGAATTGAGAGAGCTGGAGAGACCCCTAATAATCCTGCCTACAGGGTGATTCAGTCCAACATCCTGTGGTTGAAAGAAGCATGCGGAAAGGGATACAAGCTGACCCTAGAAATAGTCTTGTGCCCGTAAATTCGAAAGGGAGATTCCACAGAAAGAGGAAGTAAATAGAAAAAGCCTGAAAATTTGAAATAGTGCTATAAAAATATTTCAATTCAGCAGAGAGGCAGTCCAGGAAGCTCTGAGGAACTCTCAGGAGGAGATCAGAGCCAAGTATTCAGAGGAAATGGAAAAGAGAGGAACAGAAACCCCTGATGATCCCAAAAGAGATCTGATGTGCCTAGGTACTGCAGTGACGGTGACTGCATTCCTGGGGATGTAGCAGCAAGGACAGCAAGCTGGGAAGGGTAAATACAGGGAACATGAAGAGTAAAAGGTTGCAACTGCAAAAATAAATTCACTACTGGGGAGCAGGAGCAGCAAGTAGTCAGCTTAGGAGATGGGAGTGTGTGCACTACAAGAGACTCTGCCCCAGCCCTGCTCCTGGGCAGAGAAAGAGGAGCTGTTTGGAGTGTCCAAAAAGGATACTCTGGAGGAAAATTGTAAGAAGTGCTATTATTCAGTGATTCCAGACTGAATGGCTGAGCTGAGCAGGCCAGAGGGGTTTCAGAGTGAAGGAGTTAATCACGTACCAAAACCCCACAACCGCTGACACCACCTCCAGCCCTGGAGGGGAACAAGTGAATCCAGCATTCGTCCTGGGAATGAGAGAGGAGGCAGCTGCCGTCCGCCCTGGCTGTCAGTGTTTGTACAGCCTTGTAGAACATTTGATTCCAAAACAACACTATGGTTAGTGACAGCCTTTAAAATAGGACTCTAAACACCTCTGTGATGTGCCTTTATAAAGACAAACTGGTACAAATTCAGAAGGAAGATCTCACTTCTATCTGGCTGGCTTCTAGAGCATGCTGGTTGCACAGTAGGACTGATATCCATCTGAGTTGTCGTTGTTTTTTATCTGCCCTGCTTGGGTCAGAAACCTGCATGAGAAACTTACACTTCCATGTGGAAATCTTATTTCCTATCTATTTGTATTCTCCGCCAGTTTCTACGCGTATGTCCTTACACCAGCAGTGGCTGCTACACCTCATTTTCACCCCTGCTGTTGCCTCTGGTGCATTCACACAGATCAGTCCCTCATTTTCCTAACCCCTCAACCCAAGCTCTTTGCATTTGACTCTTTGTGTGTCGTGTAACACCAGGGTCTTGTCACAGTCTTGTGATTTGTAGCACGGGTCTTTCCCTGCCCCAGACATTTCCAGCTGAAAGCCTCCTGGACTGGAATGGCTGCTGCTGTTACCCCTTGTCCCCAACAGCATGATCTGCAGTCTGCACTGCTGAATCAAATCCCTTCTCCATTACTCCACTCCTCAAGGTCATTATAATCTTTCTGTGTGATATCCTGGCCTCTTCTAGATTGATGATAGCATCTCGTTTTGCCTCATCAGCAAATTTCCTTTCATTTCTCCTGCTTTTTGTGCCAAGATCATTAATGCAAATGTTAAGCAGAATAATTTTTGAGGCAGAAGCTCAAGGAACTGTACTGTAAACCCCCTTCCATCTAACACATTCCCTTTCAGCCGAAGCAATTACCATGCCCCCTTCAGGCAGCTCTTTACCCGCTTCGCATTCGTATGCCAGTCACATCTCTGGCTTAGCTAATAATTTACTGTGTCGCACCATTTCAAATGTCTTAGTGAAACCCAGACGAATGAGATCTACTACATTTCCTTCGTCGCAAGTATCTGTGAAGTTATAAAAGGAAGCTATTAGGTTTGTGTTCATGTACATCGAGACCAATACCACGTGACGTACTGCAAGTATGTTGTATCTTGTGCGATGCCTGAGGATCTGGAGAGGGGAGTTCAGTGGGAGGCATATGTCTGCAAAATACAAGTTTATTTACGTTAATCAGGATTGGAGAAGGCTGAGGTTTAATGGAGTTAGTTGATGGGGCAACATGCTAGCAGATGACATTTGCTCAGGAGTCATTTGAAATACTAATTTCTGTTTCTAGGGTCAAATGAACTACAGCTGCTTGGGGAAGAAGGCAGCCTGTGGTAATGTTTGTGAGTTTATGGCCAGAGTTTAAAGATATTTGGGTCCTGAGTATTTGGCCCATGTGACTTAGAAGTCTCTATTCCATTCCTCTTCAATGACATCCCCTAAATGCCATTTTCTTTAGAAAATGAGATCTACCATTGCCTGATTTTCTAGAGTTATCTTTGATGCTGTGAGTCCAAGGACTAAGCAGAATATTGGAGTGTGCGAAGGATGGGACAGAAACTAATTCTCCAAATGCCACATTCAGCTCTGATCGTTTTGACTCAGGGATGGATAGAGCCAACACAGAAGACTTTGAGCCAGGTGATGAAAGCGTTTAGCAACTTGGAGATGAAAGATTGAAAAGAGTGGAGCAAATAGATGAAGGGAGCTTAAAAATAATAATTCAATATTGATTATTTACTGTTTCATGCAGAAGAAGAAAGGAACATCTACATGGTTAAATGCACAGAGAAACTGTGCATTAGAGAGAAATATTTTGACACAAGGCATAATTAACATGTGAAGCTCTCTGCCAGAAGATCTCATCAAGGGCAAAAAGTGGAGAAGACAGACAGAAGAAATTGCTATGACATAGCTATGTAAGTTTTGATTTTTTTTTATTTTTAGCCTGTTTGCATGGAAATGGCGCTTATGCAATCTGCTGTCTGGGTGCAGGAGGTAATGAGAGTTGGTGTCTGCAGACTCAAAACTGAAATAACTTCTTGCAGTCAGACAACTTCTTTTTAAAGTCCCAACGATGTGTTCCTGTGAGCAGGCACAGATCTCTGCAGAGGCAGTAGCTAAGGGCCGCTGGCTCTGCCAAATGACACAGAACTGTAGGTCAGTACATCTGGGAGACCAGAGTCACAGAGTGGTTTGAGGTGGAAGTGACCTCAAAAATCATCCAGTTCCAACCCCCCTGCCCTGGGCAGGGGCACCTTCCCTCAGACCAGGTCACTCACAGCCCCATCCAGCTTGGCCTTGAACACCTCCGGGGATGGGGCATCTGCAGCTTCTCTGTGCAGCTCATTCCGCTGTGTTCCTGTGTGTGTGAGTCCATATGCCCTTGCAAAACCAAAGCCAGCTGTGGTGAGAATTAGCCCCAGGATTTTCCTCCACTTGAGCCCAGGGGTGGGGACAGAGCTGCAGGTGCAAGTCGTGAAGCACAGGAGACAAATAGCAGGATGGGGGCCTGGGGTGTGGGTGAGCCCTGTGTGAGAGCAGAGGGGGAGGCTTTGGGTGCTGTTTGGGGGAGCTAGGGCAGAGCAAAGCTGAGTTCCTGGTGTGGCAGGAAGGTGCCCGTGGGCTGGCAGGTGAGCTTCTACCCTGGCTATTTTACTGTGCCTTGTGCTCTGAATATTTGCTGTATACAGAGGGATGTATTTATGTTTAGGTGAAGTAGGGTGCTTCCTCCTTTCATGCAGCATTTCTCTTCCCTGGTTTGTGTTTAAAGAAATGTATCTGCTTGCCTCCAGGAGCAAGGGATGCTTGAGGCTGGGGACTTGCAGTCACTATGGGGAGTCTGGGAGAGGATGAGAGCAGCTGAGGCTGCAGCTGTCTCAGGGTGAAATACATCTCCTGGGGTGGTCTCTAAGCTCTCAGGTGTGGAGCTGAGGGTAACTGGCTTGGTAGAGCTGTGCTGCGTGGCTGGAGGGTGTCAGGCACATGTTATCCTCCTTTTGTTGGACCTTACTAAACCCCTTGTGTTTAAATCCCAAGTCCTGAGTTGTGGGTCTTTGTGCAGGGCATAGCACAGGACTCTCTGAAGGGGAAGGGACATTCAGGGGTTGGAACTGAAAAGATATCAGTGGGAACTGGTTTAGGAATTCTCCTTTGAATGCAGAATACTCTCAGAAAACAATATACGCACAGGTCAGCGAAAGCTCACTGCAGGGTGAGACTGGTGGCTGATCTGTGTTTTCCTTGTGCCCTCTGGCCACGGGACTCCTTTGCATAATTTTTATCAATGATGAGTGTCACTTCCCAGACCGATGTTGCATAACACACTGTGGTTTTCTCTATACTTGCATGGGATTGTGGTGTTGGCAGTTCCCTTAACTTCTTTCTGCCTGTGATTTCCTTTTGTCTTAAGCTGGTGCTCAGTGAAGGCAAAAGGGCTGCTGCGATCCCTTTGGTGCTGCAGAGCGCAGGGCCCCAGGCGTCTGGCAGCTCCTCCTGAAAGAGGTGCAGAGAGCATCCCTCTGCCCTGACTGGGGGACAGCAACACAGCCTGCTTCTGCCAGCTAGTGGGGATTTGTTCTCAGGGTAAACTCTCTGTGGAGTTGGGAAGGATTTCCTGGAGTTAGTTGGGACCAACAGTTGGGTCTCAGCTTGCTTTAGAGGGCTTGGGGACCAGAAGCGATGCTGTCCTCTTACAATGACTGAGATCATCCCTCATCTTCCATTGTAGTCTAAATGCATCCCGTGACACTGGCTGCCTCATCTGGACACGGGACTTCCTTGCTGCTCTTTTCTCGCTCTTCTCCTATCACTTATTTCTTGAAATGACCTCAGGGGCGAGTTCCTCACCAGCAGCAAGTTTGGGGGTTTGCTCTGGCTGCACGCTGTCCCTGCTTTTTCTGGCTGCTCTCTCAGTGCAGCTCTTCACGTGTCACCATGCCTCGATTTGTCCCCCTCTGCCTTGCCAGCAGCCTGGTGTCAGATCAGTAATGATGGTCCCTCTGCTCTTTTGACCATGCCCATAACCCCTGGAGATGATGTGGTTTTTAGGCTTTAATTCCTTCATTTTCTTAAGCAGATGCATGCAAGGCAGTGCCAAAAGCATCTGATAATGCAAGACTGGTGTCACTTTTGCTCATCACTGGCTTTCTGGTACCTCGCCCACTCCACGAGGTTTGTCCTGCAAATCACTAGTGATTCAGAGATGGCCACAGCCTGGCTGGGGAGGACCTTTGGGGAATCTCTGGGGCCTTTTTGTTAGACCATACCTGCCTTACCTCCCTTTCCTTACTTATTTGTTCTCTTTCCCCTTTTCTCACCTGTGTGCACTAAATGTTGATTGTGTTGAGTACTTGACCATAGTCTCTTGTTTTTATTTATGCAAAGGCAAACCAAAAAGAAGTGGCATCTTTAGCTACTTGCTCCCCTTCCTAAGTAATAGGCTTTTACTTCCTTTTGTTTCAGTTATTTGTAAAGCTGAGTTTTCTGGTCTCCTGTGTTTCCTCCCGCCCCCACCTACCCTTGCATTTCTCTTGTGTTTCTCTTTGAGATGAGAAAGTCATCCGCTTCCAGAGGCCTTCCATTGAAGGAGAAATAAAACCGTAAGTGATTTCTTCACTCTCCCTTTACATCAGTTCCTTCTATTTAATTCCTTAAATACACTTGAACACAAACCATCTACTTTTGCTGAGTTGCAGTTTTGTGCAATACATTGAAATATCCTCGTTTCCAGTTAGAATGGAAAGTATTTCATCAGCATGCAGTAAGAAGTCCCATCTGGCTGTCATCTAAATGCAGAACTGAAGGCTTGGCCAACCACTTCTGCAGCAAAGAGGAAACACTTTTTGCCATTTCCATCAGAAATAATCTTTGCAATCGCGAGATTTCCTGTGGTTCCTACCAAATGGCAAGCTTTCCTCTGGTCACTGCTAAAGCCAATGCACACAGATCATCACGCTTCTACTTGTCATTGTGATGATCTCGGATTCTAATCTTTGCTGGGTGTGGGCTATTCCTTACCACCATCCTGGCATCCATTGTTTCCCGTTGCTACTCTTAGCTATCCCACTTTTTTTCTCTCTGCTTGCGCAGGCAAAGGGGTTCCCACCAAGGCAGCCTTGCCCGCTGCCATTGCTCATTCCTGGCTGTGGGCCCTGTGAACTGGTTCTCCTGCCCAAGCTCAGCTCAACCCTGGCTCGGGGCTGCTCTCCCCAGAAGTATCGCACCCTGGGGTGCGGGTAGCTCGGCATCTTGTTCCTTCAGTTGACTCGGAAAGCAATTGCTGATTGCCTTCATTATAATAGCCTGTTGCATACTGATGTCCTCCCTCATGCTTGTTCTTGTTAAAGCAAAGCAAAGCTGGCTGTGGTGAGGGCAGGAGAGATGCCAGAATGGGATGGTTGGAGGGCACAGGTCTGGGGTAGGTCTTTGTGGGAGATGTGGGGGTTTACATGTGGAAAGGTTCATAAAAACACAGAAGGCTTCTGCTGGCTGACCCTTGAACTTGGGATTTCTCTACACACAGAGGATGCTTTGAGGTTAGGAGACACCTCATAGTGACTCTGCAGTGGCATGATCAGAGAAACTCATGCAGATCTTCACTCCTTGGAGGAATTGAGCCTTTTCCTTCTGCTTTTGTGTGTCCAGTGACATTTCAAAAACAGGAGCATTTACAGCAGGTACCACTTCTCCTCCAAGCCTTTCTCAAATGCCCCAGGGGAAGACCCTGGTGACAATTAATTACAAAGGATTTATTAATTGTAGCCCTCGGCACAGACAGGCTTAAATAGGAATGGCTGAAACATAGGCAGTTGGAGAAGGAACTGGAGAGGTCGTTTCTGTTCTCATTGCCCCGACGCCGGATCACCTCCTCCTGAAGGTCTCCAGTGAGATGATTTACACCATTCTCACCTCTGTACTGTCTTTTCTAAAAGAAACAATCATGATCTTTTCTCCCAACCCTACACCTCCCCTCAAACTAGTGCTAGCTCGGAGGGTTGCGTCCCTCAAACAGGGATCTGTTGGCCAGGGAAGTTTTTCTGAGCAAAAGGCCATTGCAGCCACTGCGAGGTTTATCCCTGCGCCCACATGGGGAGCATCAGCCCTGCCATGCGGAGGGGACGGGCAGAGCCATCGCTCAGTGTCTGGGTGAGTTAGACTTTTCCTTTGAATCAGGGCGGCAGGAGTTAGTCATGCCCGAGCAAAGGTCAGGAGGCCAGGGGTTTGTGTGGGAGCTGGGCAGCAAACCCTTTGTGGCACAACGGGGCAGCATCAGGACAGGGCTGGAAAAAAAAAAAATGTGGCAGGTTTGGTAGCTTGCTCTTTCTGGGTGTGCACTGGCAAGAGCGTTTGGGAATTCTCCTCTGGGATTGCAAATGCTGCTCCTTTTCAGTCATGCCACGATCTCCTTGAGGTTTCATCTGCAAGGCTGCAATGAGCTGATCTCAGTGGGTGCCAGCAGAACCCTCTTCTCCCTCCAGCTCCAACTCTTAACGCCCTGTCTCCTGGCACCGGTGTATTTGATTTCTTTGGGGCTAAGCCAGTAGAGAGAGCTTAAACTGGATGAAATTATCCTCCTTGGGAAGAAGTGGGCAAGCAGTAATTGCAGCAACTTGACTGTCAAGAGGCTGCAGACTACAGCCAAAATTAAAATAGTGGAGAGGTGTAAGTCTTCTCTCTGCCCTGGGGACATGCAGGGTGGCAGGCTAGGCTGCAGCCGGAGCCCGTGGCTCAAGCCCAGGAGCAGGGCAACAGAATCCAGTCCCTACAGACCATCCAGTCGTCCATCTATCTGCAGCCTTTCGAGCGTAAGACCACTGCTTTTGACTGTATTGCCAGCAAAAAAGGGACAAATGTGAGATCCTCAGCGACTTCCAGCTCAATACAATCTTATTCCTACATGATCTTTCCTTTCCTACATGTCCAACCAAGAACTAGTGCTGCCAGTGGTGATGAGTGTGTGTAACTCCGTGTCCCTGCTGTGACCAGTGGAGCACGCTGAGAAGTGGTATTTGTGGCAAAACTGGGGAGAAGTGGGGATTTGATGCCTGGCACTGGTTTTCTGCCAGCAGTAGTGACAGCAGCGTGGAGCATCCACACCACGGCGCCTGAGCTGGGCCGGGCTGTCTGTCCGCAGAGCAGCTCCGCAGCCCCCGACACAGGGATGCTGCTGGGGCTGCTGCAAAGCAAATCCCTGCCTGGAGCCTGCTGGCGTGGCTTCACGGCTGCCTGCTTGGCACTGCCATCGGGGCTCTGGCCACACGGCTTTGTGCCCCAGCCTGCTTCGTGGCCAGTGGGTTCCTTGCAGTGGTGCTGGGATTTGGGCTCTGGCTTGTTTCTGCCGGGCACCCAAACGGAATCTGAAAGTTGCAGCCCCATGGCCTGACACTTCCCCTGCTGCGGTTTCCTTGACTTCTCTGGCTCAGCAAAACTGGCCCATCCTGACATAACTTCCCTGGTATGATGCACTCATTTTCTTTCCTTGAAGCCCTGTGCCCGCCCAGGGGCTGGGGATAAAAGGAGGGCATCAGCGCAGGGGCCGAGCACAGTGCAGAGAGCCCTGCAGCCCCCGCAGCTTCAGCCCCGCTTGCGGATCCCTCAGCCCCCACAGCGCAATGAAGGTCCTGGCAGCTGCCCTTCTCGCTCTCCTGCTTGTGGCTGCCTGCGCCCCGTCTGAGGCCCATCTCGGTGAGTGCGGGGTCGCTGCGTCCTCCCCGGGGCAGCTGTGCCGTTGCTCTGCTTGGGGCTGCGGGGGCAGCCAAGGAGCCCCATCCCCATCAATGGGAGCCCTGGTGGCTTTGGGGAGGGCTGGGAGCAGGAGACCAGTGCCAGTGCTGGGACTCAGGCTTGGGGCTGGGGTCTCCTGGGAACCACCGCTGGGGAACATGAGATAAGGAGAGGGATGGGAGATGGCAAATCCCTGGGGAACCCCAGGTGCCGCTGTGCTGTAGCTGGGATCTCAGTGGGGTGGGCTGACGGTCTCTCTGCCCTCACAGATGGCATCCCCACCGCCTGCTGCTTCAGCTACTACCAACGCACCATCCCAAGGAGCCTCATCTCCTCTGCCTACATCACCAGCAGCAGCTGCACCCAGCCAGGAGCGATGTGAGTACCCACCGCTGCTGGGGGCTGGGGTGTGATGGCTGGGGCAGCCCCCCAGGATGGCTGGGAAGAGGATGGGGATGTGGCCGGGGACCCCCGGGTGCTGCCACTGCCATCCAGCACTGGCACCCCATGTCCCTGGCCGAGCGCCCCAATGCTGTTTTTTTTTTCCTGGCAGCCTGGTCACAAAGAAGAATAAGGAGCTGTGTGTGGACCCCCAGCTGCCCTGGGTGCAGGACCGTCTGAAGCACTTCCAGACCCTGAAGAACTGACCCTTCCCTGCTGCACCCGCGATGTCCCAAGTGCTGCACCCACCCGGGCCTGGCTTCCAGCCCTGGCACACAAGAGCATACTTGAACTGCAGCCTTCTGCAAGGGAAAAATTATTCTATTTTAATTATTTAATAATTATATTATTCTAGTTAAACTAAGTATTTTTTCTAAGAAAAGGGAAAATACAAAAATAATTTAAATGATATCAAAATAATAATTTAAACCACAATAATTTAACCTATGTCAATGTGCCTGTTAATGAGGACTCAAGAGTTTTGATGAACACTAAATGAAGTGTTTGAGCTATCTTCTGTTTGTTGGGCTGTTCTTTGGGGATCCTGGTCTCTTCTTCCTGAGGGAAGGTGCTGTGTAAGGGTCTCTGTGCTGGGAGGCTGGGGTCTGGGAGGCTGCTGGGGTGGGGCGGTACCAACCTGTTGGGGACTTGGATGCTCAGGTGAAACATGTCCACCTGAAGGTGTCGCACCAGGCAGTCAGGGCTGAGCTGCTGGCATGCACACTGTCCCATGCCCGACTGGGCAGGGAACCACCATCCCCACCTAAACGAGGACACAAAGGCATTGTCTCCTCACTGCAGCTGTGGGGAGTGGGGCCACAGGTACTCAACCTGCCAGGGCCAGCTCTGCCACTCAATTTCGCCCTTCCTCTGTGGCAGTGAGTGATGCTGCATCTGACAGTTGTTTGAGGTGTTCAGATGAGTGGAGCTGCCCTGCAGGACTGGGCTGGAGGACTGGGGCTGAACTGCCATGTCCATCCTGCAGGTCCTTCTGCTAAAAGCACCAGTGGGTACAGGCAGTGCAGCGGGAGCAGAGCCTCTGCTTCATCTGCCACGAGGCAGTGGTGGGGTGACCCTGGTCTGTCCCATCTGCACCAGTGCCTGCTTCTACTGCTGCTGCATCCAGGAAGGTGGCATTGCCCCTGGTGTGTTCACCCCTGTTTTGTACCCTGTCACCCAGCTCTGGGAGGGTCCAACAGGACCCCTCTGCTGCTCTTGCTTTGCCAGAGTTGTGCCAGGAGGAGATGTTTTGCTTGGGCATTAAAATTCCTGACAGATTGGTTCTCTCCTGCCTCCTCTCTTCTTTGCAATGCTGCGGCTGATCCTCCTCTGCCTCCCCAGTTGCCAGGGAACAGCCCCAGTGAGGAGAAGATACCTTTGTCTCCTTTGGGGAGGGATGGAGATTCCCTGGGATGCTGAGCCGGGCCTGGCAGGGGCTGCGTGCCGGCAGCTTAGCCCTGGCTGCCAGAGTGGGAGTGGGGGGAGATGGGCTCAGCACAGCCCTGGAGCTGGTACCTCAGGGGCCTTTGGTGACAGTGGATCAAATGCGCTCCCAGCCCCTGTCCCAGGAACCTGGAGGGCCTTCCTAATAAAAGTTGGGAGTTCACTTGTGGCTGTGGTGGTGTGTCTGAGCACGGCAGGGAAGAGGCTCCAACCCTTTTCTTGGCACCAGGGGTGCTGCAGGGCTGCACCCTGAATGGGAGCTGGTGCTGGCAGCCCCAGGTGGGATGCTGGTGTCACCCCGTGGGGATGTGCTGGGTGGCAGCAGAACTGAACCCAGGCTGGGAAGGGGAGGTACCCCAGGAGCTGCTGTGGAGCTGAGGGAGCCCTGGCCTGAGGGGATCAGCAAACCCAGGGCATAGGGAGGTCAACGGCATCCATGGGGGTCCTGTCCCCCAAGTTGGGGCTCTAGCAGGGACTTCAGAGACAGGCAAGCGGCTTCACAACCAAAACATTGAGCCAGCAGCTCAGCCCCGACTGCCTGGTGCGACACTTTCCAGGTGGAGATGTTTCACCTGGGCATCCAAGTCCCCAACAGGTTGGTACCGCCCCACCCCAGCAGCCAGCCCAGACCCCAGCCTCCCCAGCGCAACGACCCTTGCACAGCACCCTGTCTCCTGGCACTTTGTCTCAGGGAGAAGAGATCAGGATCCCCAAAGAACAGCCCAACAAACAGAAGATAGCTCAAACACTTCATTTAGTGTTCATCAAAACTCTTGAGTCCTCATTAACAGGCACATTGACATAGGTTAAATTATTGTGGTTTAAATTATTATTTTGATATCATTTAAATTATTTTTGTATTTTCCCTTTTCTTAGAAAAAATACTTAGTTTAACTAGAATAATATAATTATTAAATAATTAAAATAGAATAATTTTTCCCTTGCAGAAGGCTGCAGTTCAAGTATGCTCTTGTGTGCCAGGGCTGGAAGCCAGGCCCGGGTGGGTGCAGCACCAGGGACATCGCGAGTGCAGCAGGGAAGGGTCAGTTCTTCAGGGTCTGGAAGTGCTTCAGACGGTCCTGCACCCAGGGCAGCTGGGGGTCCACACACAGCTCCTTATTCTTATTCTTCATGACCAGGCTGCCAGGAAAAAAAAACAGCGTTGGTGCGCTCAGCCGGGGAAGCAGGGCGCCAGTGCAGGATGGCAGTGGCAGCACCCGGGGGTCCCTGGCCACATCCCCATCCTCTTCCCAGCCACCCTGGGGGGCTGCCCCAGCCATCACACCCCAGCCCCCAGCAGTGGTGGGTACTCACATCGCTCCTGGCTGGGTGCAGCTGCTGCTGGTGATGTAGGCAGAGGAGATGAGGCTCCTTGGGATGGGGTGTTTGTGGTACCTGAAGCAGCAAGTGTTGGGGACGCCATCTGTGAAGGCAGAGAGACCGTCAGCCCACCCCACTGAGATCCCAGCTACAGCACAGCGGCACCTGGGGTTCCCCAGGCATTTGCCATCTCCTATCCCCACCCTTATCTCGTGTTCCCCAGCGGTGGCTCCCGGGAGACCCCAGCCCCAAGCCTGAGTCCCAGCACTGGCACTGGTCTCCTGCTCCCAGCCCTCCCCAAAGCCACCAGGGCTCCCATTGATGGGGATGGGGCTCCTTGGCTGCCCCCACAGCCCCAAGCAGAGCAACGGCACAGCTGCCCCGGGGAGGACGCAGCGACCCCGCACTCACCGAGATGGGCCTCAGACGGGGCGCAGGCAGCCACAAGCAGGAGAGCGAGGAGGGCAGCTGCCAGGACCTTCATTGCGCTGTGGGGGCCGAGGGATCCGCAAGCGGGGCTGAAGCTGCAGGGGCTGCAGGGCTCTCTGCACTGTGCTCGGCCCCTGCGCTGATGCCCTCCTTTTATCCCCAGCCCCTGGGCGGGCACAGGGCTTCAAGGAAAGAAAATGAGTGCATCATACCAGGGAAGTTATGTCAGGATGGGCCAGTTTTGCTGAGCCAGAGAAGTCAAGGAAACCGCAGCAGGGGAAGTGTCAGGCCATGGGGCTGCAACTTTCAGATTCCGTTTGGGTGCCCGGCAGAAACAAGCCAGAGCCCAAATCCCAGCACCACTGCAAGGAACCCACTGGCCACGAAGCAGGCTGGGGCACAAAGCCGTGTGGCCAGAGCCCCGATGGCAGTGCCAAGCAGGCAGCCGTGAAGCCACGCCAGCAGGCTCCAGGCAGGGATTTGCTTTGCAGCAGCCCCAGCAGCATCCCTGTGTCGGGGGCTGCGGAGCTGCTCTGCGGACAGACAGCCCGGCCCAGCTCAGGCGCCGTGGTGTGGATGCTCCACGCTGCTGTCACTACTGCTGGCAGAAAACCAGTGCCAGGCATCAAATCCCCACTTCTCCCCAGTTTTGCCACAAATACCACTTCTCAGCGTGCTCCACTGGTCACAGCAGGGACACAGAGTTCGCTCCGAAGCTCCGCAGCAGAAGCCCTGATGGGCACCAGATGGATGAAGGCTGCTCCATCCTCCCTGTGCTCACTGGAAACCTGCCCAAAAGCATCTACCTTTTCAATTACTGTTAAGGAAATTACTGGCATGAGTGACTGGCCTGATAGGGTCCAATTTCCTTTGTTTGCCATCGTTATTTCCACTGCAGTGGGTGGAAGGGCTCTACAGGCGGCAGGAGGATTTTCCCCATGGGACCCCCCTGGCAGGAGCAGGTCCCCATCCCCGGGGCTGAAGGAATACTGCACCTTTCCTTCTGCAGCTGCCTCTAAACCCTTCTGGGAAAATAACAAACCAACCCCAAAACCCACCAAACACCCTTTCTCCTCTTGTCAGCTTGTGTCTGGCTTTGCCCTCCTCTCAATCCGCATCCCACCAGGTGGGCAGCTGCCCACGGCATCCTTAAACCCCATGCCTGGGTGGGGGCTACTTCAGCTTGAGGGGGAGGTGAGGGGTTCAGACTCAGCCCTTGGGGATTTCCTGCCCTCCCAGGGGCTTCCAGGACTATTCCTTGTTCCCCGCGGGGATGCTGAGCCCTGCTGAGTTTTCTCTCACAGGATTTACATCGTCTCACTCCAGCGGCGGGTCAGAACAGGGCATTTTATTAAACCCGTCAAGGGATGTACAGTAGTGTGGACGAGGCGACAGAAAAAGAGAGGACGGAACAGGGTCCATAACTTAACGAGATGAGAACTTATAGATAACTGTGGGATGCAAATAAATAGAGCTTATACAGAAGGCATCTTCACATGGAGGTTCTTCTGGTCAACTCCTGCTGCTGCTGGTACTGCCGGAACCAGTCCGCCTCCGGGTCCACGCAGAACTTTCTCCCCTTGCGCAGCTCCACTCTGTGGGGGAGAGAGGGGCTGTGTTAGTTGGGAGCATGTGGGATCCAGCTGTGCCAGCCTGGGGATGCCTGCAACATCCTGCCCTCCACATCCCCCGAAAGTGCTGATTTTTCACAAACCTTGGCTTCCTTCCTATTTTTCTGGTTGGCAGCCGAAATGGGGGATTTGGGGGCTCTTTGGCATAAAGCATCGAGGACGGGGGTTGTGTGCACAAAACCAGGGCAGGGCACCCCTACCCACGACACTCTTCGGGGGGTGGCTTATTTTGGGGATCCCTGTAGGCAGAACAACTGACGGGGAAGGAGCGGGTTGCCAGGGAGGAAGGCTGGGTGGGGGCTGGGTGTACTCACCGCACGGCCTTGCGGGAGCAGTGGGAAGACGTCTCCTGGTAGCTCCTGATGAGGAAGATAGGGATCTTCTGCCGGATTATCATCTCCTTGTAGCAGCACGGACCATAGGAGCTGCGGACTGAGAGGAGGCGAGAGGGGTTGGTGCTCTCCCACGCTTGGCAAGAGGGGTGTAGGTGCTCCCCCAGGGGACTCTTGCTCCCTCACCCAGGATGAGGGGTCCCCTCTCACATCCCCGGCAGCGCTGCTTTGCCCCATGCTAGGAGCCCCCCATATCCCTGCCTGCGGGGATTATTCCTGAGCTCCCCAGCCAGGATACCAGCGCTGAGGCCATCCCCAAGCCTGTTTTTGCTCCTTTTGAGCAGGATTGGGACAGCCCTGTGCTCGGGGAGCTGGCGATGCCCCTCAGACCCCCAAACCCAAGGCAGAAGCAGGAGTTGAAGCTCTCATCCCCCTCCCTGGCCCCTCCAATCCCCTGGCAGCCAGAGGAACTGGGTATGGCACTGGGACGGCAGCGTGAAAAGGTGCAGCATTGGTACTCACAGGAGACACCCTGGCTTCCAGTCCAGAGAGCCGCCAGCAGCACGGTGAGCAGGGCCAGGTAGAAAACCTTCATGTCCATCCTGGGACTCGGTCAGCACCAGCAGTCACCAGCTCTTGCTGCCTCGGAGCCACCGAGACCTACCTGCCCCTCCTGCCTGCACCTTGGCATGATATACCCCCCGGCCAGGCTTTCCATGACACCTCTGGACTCTCCCTGGGGAAAGAACTGCCTGGAGATATTGATAAAGGGCAACTGGTGAATGGAAATTCCTTCTCCCAGCCCCTCTGGCCTCTGTGGTACCCGAGGGCTGCTGGAAAGTGTGGTGAGCAGCTGGCAGCTCTGCACTGCTGGTGATGCACCAGGGCTGGCAGTCTATTTTGGGTTTGGCTGTCGCTGCAAGCAAACCACACAGGATGATGTTCGCACTTGCCAAAGTGCCTGGCGAGTTTATTTTCAAAACCTACCCGGTTTCGGTTCGACCGCACTGCCTCTTTTGCAGTTCTGCACTGAGGTGAGTGGCTTGGTGGTGGCTGGGCTCACCTCAGCCCACCCTCAGACCCATCACTGGCTGCCCATGACGGTGGCTGTGCCCATCACGGTGCCTGTCACCATGGCAGTGCCCATCACATCTCCTCGTGGTGTCCCAGGAGCGTGGGCTGTCAGTAGGGCCCGACCAGCTGTCCACGAGGGTCAGCTCTGAATTTGGGCCGGGGGTCTCTACCCATTAGGATGGCTGGCGAGGAGCGTGGGAAGCCACCTCCTCATGGACTATGCCTTCTCACTGTTGGCTTCCCCAAAGCCAGCATGGACGTGGTTTGGCCCCGTGCAATCCCCAGACCCCCTCGAAGAGACACGGTTGGGGCTTCGGCTCTTCCCAGCTCCTCCCCGCTTACAGACGTGGTTTAACACCCAGGCAGGAAAGCTGGCAGCGGGATCTGCCCGCTCCTCAGACACTTGCACAGCCAGATGTTTGCACGCGTGAGATCACATTTAATTCTGTTCAGTGTGTTGTACAAAAAATAACCCTGAAGCTGCTCCCACTCAACCCCCCTGGTGCTGCCAGGCCGGTGAGCTGCCGCTGCCCGCGAGGGGTACGGCCAGGTGCCTGGCAGCGTTGGGGCTGGACCCCAGCACCCCACGGGGTCGGCATATCCCATCCTGCTGGGATGCTGGGGATGGCAAAGGCCCTTTGCCTTTGGGAAGGTGGTGAGGTCGTTGCAGAGCCTATAGGGAGGATGTGCCCGATGAGCTGCTGTAGCCAAATGTGGTATCCCTGCAGCCGCCGGCAGCCCCGCTAGCTGGGGATGGAGAAGGAGCTGACTTGGAAGCTCTGCTGGTACCTCTTCACCCAGGGCCTGCTTGGCTCAGTGCAGATCTCCTTCCCGCTCCTCACCCTAAAGCTGGGACAGAGAGAAGGCGGGGTTAGTGGGGTGGTGGTATGGGGACCCCAGTGCTGACTTTCTGAGGGGCTCGGAGGCACAGAGGATCAGGACTGGACCCACTAAAGCAAGGCACGGGGTCTAGCAGGGTCTGGAGGGGCTTTACCCCCAGGGCTGGGTTTAGGGTACTCACATCACAGCCTGGTGCGGGCACTCGGGGCTGGTGGGGTAGCAGGCAACGACATTGTTTCTCTTGATCCTTCTCATCTGGAAGTTGAAGCAGCACTTGTCCGGCACGGCCGGGGCTCCTGCGGGAACAGCGTGAGCTCAGCTTCACCTGGAGATCTTCCCCTCCCATCCCAGCCTTCCTGCTGCAGGCATGGTGGCTCTTTGGGAGGGGGACCCCTGCACCCCATGCACAAAGCAAACCCGTCCCCGCAACCCCGGGGGCTGTCCCCGTCCCCCAGCCCGCAGGGACGGAGCAGGCGGCAGCACTCACTCTGGGCCAGGCTCTGGCAGCACAGCGCAGTGAGGAAGAGGAAGGTGCAGACCACTACAGCCACCTTTGCCATGTCGGCGTGCGGGAGGGCTGCTCAGCGACACCGGTGCGGAGCTGCTGTCTGCTGGGGTCACGGCTGCCGGGCTGCTTTTATGGGGGAACAGCGGGGCTGGCTTCTCCCAGGGACAGCGGTTACGTGGGCAGGGGGACGACCTGGGCCTCCGCCATGTCCCAAAGCACAGAGGGTGAGGAAAACTCATCCCCTTCCAGCACAGCCCCCAGAAGGGGAAAAATGGCTCCTAGGCTGTGTTTTTGACTCTCAGCGTGCATCCCAGCTGTCGACAGCTGGCGGATGGTGGGAAGCAGTGGGGAGATGCAGATGCGCATTCCTGCTCGCTTGGCTGTGCAGGCAGCCATGTCCCGTCATGCGGGGTTGGGGATGCCAATGGCACCCTGCCGGCATTTTGGCCACCCAGAGCAGGGCAGCCCCACCACGGAGACCTGGCTGAGGAGGGCGTGGGGTGCTGGTCCAGGTGGGGACATGACCCAGTGGGAACAGGGGCCACCTCCACAGCGGGACCACATGTGTCCCTCCATTTGCTCTTCTCCAAAGCCATTTCCTGGAAATCAGCCTCAATTTTTTTTGGCACACACATGCTGAGTAACAGTGAGGTGAGGCAAGCAGGGCTGGGCGATGCAGACACAGGGGAGTTCATGTTTCCACACCCAGCTGTTGGAGCCGAACACCTTCCTCTCATCACCCCAACGTGTATTTAATCTCTTCTCGGGAGACTGTGGGGAGTAGAGGACAGCAGATGACTCTGGTCCTGGTCCAGTGCAGCTGCCTGACTTGCCTTTCCCTTCCTGGATCCATCCTTTCGCTTCCTGGATCCATCATTTCCCTCTTATCCCCCCTTCTTATCCCACGCTCTCAGGACCTCCTGGCCCAGCTGGGGTAAATGTGGCCTCCTAAGGGTAGAAAATGAAACAGAAGCACAAGGAAAACAAAACGAGAGTTTACTGGACTGGGAAAAGCCCCCTTTTAACACTCCCATGCAAAATGCTGGGATACATCAGGCCGGGGAATTCCGGCGATGATGTTCCCAGCACCTGCAGCATCCCTCGGTTCAGAGCTCCAGCACTGCCCCACGGGATGAGCAGACCCCGCAGATGGGATTTTGGAACATAGGGGGATTTTTTTTTTGGGAACATGGGGGGATTTTTCAGCCCTGATTGAGCCACTGGAGCTGGCAGCCTCTCAGCCCCCCTGGGTCCCCAGGGCTCACCTGCATCTCAGGAGGAACTTTCACGGCCTTTCACCGCCCCACATAAGCCTGCTCGGGGCTTTACTGGGTTGCACAGACCTGGCACCAGAGCCAGGGATGGCCGTGGGGGCTTAGCGGGGCCAGAAGCAAAATCAGGTGCTCCTGTGGCTCTTGAGGAATTTGGGAGAAACTGATCTTCACTCCTGTCCAGCTCATCAGCCTTCCCATGTTTGATGCAGAGAAGCAGATGGGATGTGGGAGACTCACTGCTGTGATGAGTGGATCTGGCCTCTGCTTTAGGGTGGCCCCACGGGTGTGGCCCACATGTGGTCTGGGCTGAAAAACATCCTTTTCCTCCCTTTCTTCCCTCATTTCATGGGGTTACTCCTTGCCAGCACTCACAGCTCTTGGCTCCAGGCTTGGCTGCAGAACATGGTGAGGAGCAGAGCCGCTGATGACAGGCCACCAGCCTCCATCTACGCCTGTCCCCTCCGCCATGGCCATGGCATAGGGTCCTGGGGCTCCACTGCCCACAGTTTTTATCACCCTCCCTCACCAGGAAATCCTGTGGCTGGGAAAATACATCTGGGAAATGTGGGGGATACAGGTGGGGGACCTCAGGAAACGCTGCCTCATGCCCACATCCCTCCTGCCGCCCCCGGCACAGGGGAAGCATCGCGGGGGAGAAGGGAGGGTGGTTAGGGAGGTGCCAGTGCCTGCAAAATGCGTGGGATGGATCCAGCTCCAGCCGCCAAGAAGTGCAGGGGAAAGTGGCAAATTTGAAGGCCAGCAGAGGGATTTCGGACCCCGCTGAGGGCCGAGCTCTTATTGCCCCTTCTAAAAAATGTGCAGGGGCTCCAAATCTCCCAGTGCTGGGGGAGAGTGGCATTTCCCCCTGGAAATGCTGCTCACCCCTGCGTGAGAGCAGCTTTTCCAGCCACGTTTGCAGATGCTTTATTGATGCTGTGGCGCTTCTGATTTCAGTTTATCGATAACCTGGGGGAGGAGGACCCAAGTGCAGTGCTCGTGGGACAGGACGGCTGCTGCAAAGTCACCAACGTGATCAAAGCAACTTTGCCAAGCCAGGTCTGTTTTCTACAAAGGATTTGCTTGATTTATTCTTCTCCCTTTTGGGGTTTGGTCAGATCAGCTTTTCCATTACCTTGATGGGGCTGATTGTGAGATAACCACTAAAATGCACGCTCCACGTGTGCCGTTTCCTTTATTAAGGTCCTTGCCCAGCCCCTGCCACCGGGGACTTCCCCAGCTGCTTGCGGAGATGGTTTCTGTAGAGATAGGTCCACCCTCGCCTGTTCCCAGGAAGAGGTTGCTCATAGTCCCCGCCACGCCCCTGCAGAGCCCAGATGCCATCACCTTCCTCAAAAAGCAGTGGAGAGCTTTTTTTTGTTTGTTTGTTTTTGTTTTTTTTTGTTTTGGTCCAAGGCTGAATCTGCATCTCACCCCCAAAGCTTGTCACCAGGGTGGGAGCCGATTGTGCAGCCTCTGAGGCATCACCGGGTACCCAGCTGCCCTGAGGCTGCAGGGATGGGCCCATCTCCTGCTGTCGGAAGATGCAAACATATAGAAATAAGAGGGAACAGACGCCACTATCCTTGTCCAGGGGAGATTTCACAAGGAAAGTCACGGCCAAGCCCCAATTTCAGGTGTGGGAGCAATGGTCAATGCACCACAGGAGCTGCTGGAAGAAGCTCAGCGCATCGCCAGGCCCAGACCACCCTTGCCTGCCGAACATGGGCACGAGGAAAGGCCGACAGCGATGCTCCCCGGCTGTGGGAACCAGGAACCCAGTGAAACGCATGGTGTCATGTGGCTTTGATGTAACTGTCTGGGGTTTTGGAGCCCTCTCTTGATTTTGGAATCTGTCCTCTGCTCCTGGCTGGTGGCTTTGCCAGGGCAGCCCCTCCTGTCCCGGCTGTCGGTGCCGGGCGGTGGGGTGCTGGCCCCGTAATGGGGAAAGCATCCTCAAAGTGAGAGGTTTTCAACCCAAAGTGGTAGGCAGGGGGGTTCAGGGTGCCTGTGGCAGAGCTGATCCCAAAGCTTTCCTGTGGGATGAGGTTCCCTCTCCCCATCACCCGGGGGGAAGGAGCTTTGCGGTCCCCGTGTTGTGACTCATCCTCCGACATTTCATCCTCTCTCAGCCGTCCCGAGCCAAACTCTCCCTTTTTGCCGACATCCCCCGCTGTGTGCTGCCTGACTCATTTCCCGTGTCCTTTGGCCCCGGCATCCTGGCTGCCTCCGTGCAGGGACCGACCCTGGCTGAAACCCTGAGCTCACACCGAGCTCCACTGCTCCAGATTACCATCAGCGCTGCGCGGCTTGGGTTGAGTGATCTCTTCCCCCCTCCACCTGCCAACCTTGACCTTTGAAAACCCAGGGTTTAAAACTAAAACCCAAAGCACTATCTGCCCTTTTTATCTGCGCCTTGATTTCTGCAGGTTTGCGTGCACATCACAATTTCCCGGCGACCCAAAAGGCAAGAAGCAGCATTTAATGGTGGGAAAAAAAAAGAAGAAACCCCAAAAGAGCAAATAAGATGCTCATAAAGTCCTCTACACCCAGGAGCTGGAGTCAAAAACAATTAAAAAATTCACACTGGGGACTTGCTGGGCTCTCTCCAGGCACGAGATCTGAGGCCGGGCAGTGCCGGTGGGATGCAGGAGGTGGCAATGGGAATCGGCATTGCTGGGGCGTGGAAGGCTCTGCTGACCCACCCCAAATCCCCCCACAACCCAGCCCTGCGTTTTGCCCAGGCTGCGGCTATCAGCAGCTGCAATCTGCTCTTGTGGTGTAAGCAACTGTCAGTTTTCACATGTAATTTCTCAAACCAACTGCCCAGGGAGGAAAAGACACCCAGCGGACGATGAATTTGTTTCCCTCGGGACCACCCTGGGCTATGTCCCTTGTGCCAAACCACCAGCCGGGCGAGGTGCTGGCCCACGGGAGCCTTTTGGTGGCCCAGCCGCATGGCTGCCATGGTTCTGCCGGGCTGAATGAGGGGAGAGAGAGCAGAATTTGGGGGGGCTGGAGGTGTTTCTGCAGTTCTCTAAGCCTTGGCTGATGGTTTTTCCTCCCTTTGGCACAAGATGTCAGTGTCGCCCGAAGAACGGCCGCTTCTGCGGTCCCACTGCATGGCCTGGCTGGGCCACGGGGCTACTTCTCCATCGCCTTGGGGTCCCTGGCTTGGGGTGCTGCCCCCCTACACTGGCAGGGACCCACCAGGGCTTCTCCCAACTGATGGAGATGCGCTGAGAGCAGCAGGTCTCAGCCAGCCCCATCATCTCAAGTCATTCTCCTCTGGAGACATCACAAGGCTCCCAGACACCCCCAGCCCCAATGGAATAATCCAGGGAGAAATCCAGGAGCCTGGAAGAGGAAGGTGGAGGGGGGGCAGCCCCATCCCCACATCCCATGGCACTGCCACTGTTGTGGCTGGCCATCCTCCCTGTCCCTGCAGTGTGCAGGGGATGGAGAGCAGCTCTTCTGGACCGGCATCCCTTGGGAGGAGATGACATGCTTCATGCTGGGGAAAAAAAAGAAAAAGGAAAGGGGATACAGAGGGAAAAGAAGCTGGGAATGAAAAACTGAAACCCTCTACCAGCCACACGTGGAAAGCGGGGGGAAAAAATCCTCAAAAGAGTGTTGACAAGTCTGGAGGCTTCTGGGACCTTGGGTGACCAGAAAAATAACACATCAAAGACCTCACGTATGCCTGAAGACAGATAAAATATCGGAGCCAAAATGTTCTATGAATATTTAACTACCATCAATATTTAATTAGCAGATAGAAAGAGATTAAGAGCAAAGGGATCCATCCTCCGCGTTTGCTCCAGTCTGGCTCTGCGGGCGCGTGGGGGTTTGCAGTGGGGGGCATGGCGCTGCCCACAGCCGAGCTCAGTGCCAAGATCGGGGTGCAAGGACCCCGAAGGAAGGAAAGGAGCCCCCTGAAAGGAAAGGCTTTGCTTTCCTAGCTCCCCACTACGAGGCTGGGTGGGAGACAGGAGGAATAACTCATGCATGACCTGGGTGCTGCATCTCCGAAACAGCTATCCAACAAAAATCTCAAAAAAAAAGACTTTTTGGAGGTTCAGGGTGCTCCAAAAAGAGCATATTCACCCACCAGCTCCACAAAGCCCCCCATTTTCTGATGAAGTGGCCGCTGAGGGTGGCCAGCAGAGCTGGGGGATTTCTGTGGAGAGTGGGTCAGGATGGGAGCTTTCATGGGGGATGTGTGGGGCAGAGCTGGGGGAGGTTTTGGGGAGCACAGTGCTGCTGGGAGCTGCTCAGGCTGGGGGGCTCTGCGTGGCCGGGGCACGGGAGCTGGCCCCGGATGGGGGACAGTGGAGGTGACTTCTCCCCCTGCCCTGAGCCCATCCTTTTGGGTGACAGCAGTGGCTGGGGGGTGGCAGGAGGGGAGGGGATGTGCCATGTGCCACTGTGGTCGCCTCCTAGGCCATGTCCCCACATCCCCTGTGTCGGGGGACATCTCAGCAGCCCCCAGCCCTCAGCTCTACCCCACGGCCCCTGCCCTTTGCGGGGGGTTCGTCCGGGGCCACTGCGGTCCCTGGCACCGGGGCTGGGCCCTGGGAGGGCGGGGGGGAGGATGGGGAGGACTCGCCTTGGCCATCCCTGGGACTGGGGGGAGAGCTGAGGGGTCCCTCCACCAGCTCTGGACCCCCTTTCTCCCGTGCTTTGAGGTTTCCCAGTCTGGGAGCTGTCTTTTCTGGAGGGGGACTGGAGAGGGCAGCAAAAGCCAAGCCGTGGTGGATTTTCCTTGCCTGCTCCGGCTTTTCCAGGCTCAGGGAGGACGCGAGGGATGCGGGACAGGCACCTTGGCAGCCCTCAAATGCCTCAAAAGCTCTTCCTAGCCCTTTCCTAGCCAAACGATTGCAACCGTGAGGGTGTTTGCATCTGGGCGTTTGGTCTGGACCAGATTTGGGAGGTGAGGATGTGGGGCTGGGGTTGGGATGGTGCTGGGGACCTCCATGCCCTGCCTCATCCCGTCGCTCCATCCCAATGCTGATCTCTACATGCCAGCCGGCCCGTCAGCCATGGTGCCCTGTCCTCTTGCAAATGGGGACATCCTGGTGGCTTTACTCTCCCAGCCAGGGTTTCATGGCCGACCTGGTCCTCGGGCGTCTCCTGAACCGCGGATGCTGCAAAACGGAGGGGTATTTCACACCTGCTGATGGCTGCTGGCAGCGTGCAGCCAGCAAACCACCTCACCAGATGCTTTTCCACCAGCTGGGGGGGGCGGATTTATTTCCCCCTCTTGTTTTCAGTGTTATTTGAAGCAAAAGCCCTCGATGCCTTTTCTCCCCACTGCGGCAGCTGGGGCAGAGCCGGAGCCCAGGCGAGTGGTGGGAGTGGGGATGGGGGTCCTCACCCTCCATCCCCTCCAGTGAGGGGTACCTGGAGAATAAAACTGGCCTCCCAAAGGCCAGCCTGGTGTCTTTAATCACCAACAAAGCCAAGCCCAGCCGGCGTGGGATCCAACACCCCCGCACACCCCGTAGCAGTGCTGTCACCCTGCAGCAGTCCCCGGCCCGAGGAGGACAGGGATTATGCCGGATCACTCGTGTATAAAATTGCTCCTCGGCTGGCGAGGAGCCCCGTCGGCAAGGGAAGCCGCGATGGGCTTCACTTGCCGCCCCGACGCGGAGACCTGCCGGGCCCTGTGCCGCGCGGCAATGCGGTGGCAGCGGCGGCGGCTGCAGTTTCCATATCTGGGCCATTCACCACTCGAGACTTTTAACGCCCGGAGCAACGGCATGTACTGCTGATGAGTTCTTTCTGCTCCAGTAATTACAGTGAGGAATTTGTCAGAACGAGCTTTCTAAAACCTTCTTGTCTTGTTCTGATTTTACCTGGAGTGTAAAAAGTCATTAGTATGGTAAAACGGAGGCTGTGCTAAGCCAGCAAGCCATCCAGATAACGCAGTTTACATCCACTACACACTCAATATGCACTAAAAAAAAAAAAAAAAGAAAAAGGAAAAAAAAATGCTGGCTTTCTATTTTACCCAGATGGAGTTTTCCTTGATTGAAATTAGCAGGATGGGAAGGCAAGTGGAGAAGCTGGCGGGGCTGTGGGCTGGGCATGGCATGATGTGCCGGCTACTGATGCCTCATCTTCCTCCCTGGGGCTGCGTCTCTGGCTCCCAAGGCATGGAGAAACCCAGCTGACGGTCCCTTCTGGGGTGGGCCAGGCCTGCTATTTGGGGCAATTTGGGTTTCACCCACAGCCTTTCTTTCAGGAGCTTCTCTCCTGCCTGCAAATGCAAGCCCAGGTTGAGCAAGTACATCTGTCATGGTCTGGAGAGGCTCCTGCCAGCCCCAAGCCACAGCCTGCAACAGGGCTGTGCCATCCCCATACAAAAAAGCCGTGGAAAACTCACCCCACGATGCCTCAGATCCCCTGGCACTGCTGCAAGCATCCCGCTGGGAGGCATCACGCCCAGGGTGGGGAAAACCCTTCCTGATCGCATCACAGCCTGAAAATAGCATTGTTTGTGGTTTCAAAGCCTCTCAACCCCGTTGGGCTCCAGTTTCAGGGATATCGGCAGATGTCAGGGAGCGTCTGGGGAGCTGAGGCTTGAAATGAGCCAGGGAAAAAAAAAATCATATCAATAGGGACAAAAAAGGCTCTGAGGTTAGAAGTTGCGAAGTGGGTGTCGACACCCCCTCCCCGCTATTTTTCACAGGGAGCCACAGCCCTGGTTTGTTGGCAGTGTGTGTGGGAATCTGACTGCAGAGGGTCGCTGATCCCAACAGGGATAAATGGGTGGGTGTGATAAGACCTGAGTCTTTTTTTTTTAAACTTTCCAGCCAAAAAATAATTGAAATTTTGAAAATGTAAAATGTGGCGAAGAGGATTTTGCTTACAGACCCCTCCTCAATCTCCTTCTGGGAGATGATGCCCAGCCAGGTACCGCATCCACCCCTGGTGCTGCTTCATAACTGTTCTCGCCAAAACCCAATGAGGAGCTCCCATCCTCCACAGCCTTTGGGGTTTTTTATTAATGGGAAGGTTCAAAAAAAAGAGATGCTTCCATCTTGGGCTCTAATCAAAGCATTTTGTTTTGGATTTAACTAAATGAAAACTTTTTGGGGGCTGAAAGGAAACCCTTTAGTGGGGGCTTCTTGGTTTTCAGGGTATTTCCAGCACCTCCAAAGGCCACTTCAAAGAGAAGTGAGTGTAAGCAGAGCATCTCTCTCTGCCAATGTAAAACCCAAACCTTCAGATTTCCTCCCTTCTTATTTACTTCATCAGCAACTTGGCAAAGTTCAACTAAGTCTGGAGCTGGTTTTGGTGTCACCAGATCTGTCTTTCAGGCCCAGGAATCCTGAGGAAGGGGAGAACATTTTATCCCTCGTGTTACCTCCTGGAGACGTAGTGGTTCCCAGGTGCCAGGCAGGTATTTTCATGCTTAGATGGGTATCTGGGGAATGATGTTTATGAACCGGGCAGCAGATTAATAAACTTTTCCCCTTCCTTTTCCTCCCATGACCTATTTTGGGGTGCAAAGACACATTTTTCCCTTTGCTGCACCCCAGCTCTGCATGCTGAAGGGCCATGGTGTGCAATTTGCAGCACCTCTGATTAATATTAATTATTCCTTCTTATTAACAATATGAGACCCCCCCTCCGTGCACCCCAGAAAGGCTGGAGGCTTTGTGCTCCGCTCCCAGTGTAAATGGCAGGTGAATGAGATTAGGAGCTGTGAGTGCGTGCTGTCTAAGAGCCTTAACCAGCAATTCCCAGAAACTGCAGGGAAATAATTCAATATTATTTATATGATGCCGCTATGTCAGAGCTGGGCTTGGATCTCGGCTCCCTGCGACGCACGGAGCTGGCTGGGACACACCAAAAGGGGTCCTTGGTTCCACCCCTGTCATGAGCAGGCTCCAAACAGGATGTCGGAGGCCAGCCAGATGTGAGCGTCCTCAAATGGCACCTGCAAATCTCCCCTCTCTGTCTGGCTGTCAGGGGGTGGCGGAGCCATGTGGGGGTGGTGGGGCCGTGGGGGCAACTCAGGGTGCTTGGGGTGCTGGTACAGCAGCCTTTGGTTCCAGTGCTGGAGAAGAACAGTGCTCACCCAGCTACTGTTTTCATTTTGCTGAAAAAAACATCAGTTTTGGGTTGGCAGAGGGAAATGAGACACCGGTTCAAGGTCAAACTCCAGTGGCTTTGGCCAAAAACCAGAAAAATAACCCCATGCAGATGAATCAAAGCATCTGACCTTGCGGTCCCGGAGGGGGGATTTTCTTTCAGCTCTTTGCCCAAATCCAGAGCCAGAACCTGGCCGCAGCCTTGGAGAAGCTTGTGGCCAGGAGACCCTGCCGCCCCACACTCACCGCGCTCCATGGCTCTGCTTGACTCTTGCCTGGTTTTTCCACTCCTTTTTCTAGCCCCATTCCCAGTTTCCAGCATTTTGGCTATTGCCCTGCAGTGCTGCCCTTCACCCTCCTCTTCCTGCCCTCCTCTCAAGGATGAGGAGGATCTGAGGATGCTGCGGGATGAAGGGCTGATCCCAGATGTGGATTTAGTGCGAGCACTGCAGTTTCATCACTAAAAGAGGTACAAATGTCACCTGCCAAGCACATAATCTGGGCTTCTGTTGAGAGGAAAGGGAATTCAGTTATTTGTCTTCCCCGTTGCTCGCAGAGGCTAGTGAGGGCAGGGTCCAAAAGCTGCATCCCATTCCTGCGCCACTCAAACCTGCGCCTGCTCCTCATGGACACCGATCTTCAGCGGTGCATCCCATTCTGCTGAAGCAGTGGTTTGACTGGGCTGGGCCAGGCTTTCTTTGCCTTCCCATCCCCTGCCCAGTCTCTTCGGCATCCCCGGGTCAAGCACTGGCGACGGGAGAAGGGAGTTAAAGCGGCTGGCAAATGCTTTTAACGGGCCTCAAAGCCACTTTGCATCCTCAGATTGTTTCCAGTAATAAAGTCAGGTTATTACAGAAATCTATTACCATCAAAAGCCACTGATAAACCTCCAATCCATCCGCCGTGAGGTTTAATATTCCTCCCGGAGAGCTTTCCCTTTTCTGTGGCAGCAGGCCCTTATCTGCCATCACCCACCTGGGCGGGCTGCGCCGCGATCCGATCGCGTTTGCCGTTTGAGGGAGATGTTTGATTTTTAATCCGCAGGATTTCAGTTTCCGGCGTGCTGGAGCTGTTGGATCCTGCCGGGATGAGAAGGAGGTGGGCAGGCAGGGAGAGGCGGGTGACACTGCAGGGCTCAGAGGTGTGAGTTGGTCCTCCTCCCCCCACAAAAAAAAAAACCATACTAAATATGGAGATTTTATTGACAGCAAAATTATCTGCCAGCAGATGAAGTGCGAGGCTCCAGCGCTTGCACCGCAAAGAGCAGTGGCTTTTGGGGAGCACGCTGCACACCTGAGACAGGCTGGTGGCAGAGCACCGGGAAATGGAATTTTTTTTTTCCTCAGTTTCTGGCAGTTTTAGAAAGGGAAGAAGAGGAATCTGCTTTGGGATGGTTGGAAACTACTACTTCTACCCCCTCCCCAAATTATGGGCAGATGGAAACGTGGAGAAATAAGGAAATTAATAAAGAATGAAGAATAAGGAATAAGGAAATAAGAAATAAGGGATAAAATGAAGGAATAAAGAATAAGGGATAAGGCATAAAGCATAAGGAAAAAGAAAAAAGGAAAAAGGAAAAGGGATTAGGACAGGGTCCATTCCCAGCCTCAGGCTCCATCCCAGCCCCATGGACCAGGGGGCTGCTACCCCTGCTACCTCAGAGCCCGAACAGAAAAGCATCCTCCCGTAGCAGGGTTTTGGGGATGCTCGTGCAGGGGATGCTGCCAGAGGCGCTGCTCACATCCCGCCTGGGTAAGTGGGAGTCCGGGACGGAGACTTAAGTGACAAATTGCCTGCTTTTTAGTGGGATTAAAAATAGGCAGCGGGCTCCCAGGATGGCACTAATGCTCTGGCAGATCTGGCTTGCGGCCGGGCTGATAACACTGGCGCCGGCGTGTTTTCCGGAGAGCTCTGGGGAGGCGGATGGGGAGACGGGGGCAGCAGGGGAGGCAAACCCGGGCCCAGGACCAGCATCGATTAGCTGCTGCTAATTGCTATTAGAGACGCAGGGCCTTGGGGGGCTGCTTGCCCAGTTTGGGCTGGGCTGGTCCCAGTCTGGGGGGGCTATAGCCCATAAGGAGGATGGGAGCTGGAGGAGCTGATCTGGTCCTTTCTGCTGTTGTTGGGCTCCGCTTTGGGGTGGAAAGGGTTTTTTTTCTGAGTTTACCCAAGACTGGCACATCCGCATGGACCCAGTGCTCAAATCACAGTTCTGCACTGGGGAGAGGCTCCTTTTGGGGTCTCTCTTCTTGTTTTGGTGTCCTTCTTCTCATTTTGGGGTCCCTCTGCTCAGCTGCAGCCCTTGCTGCTGCCCAGTGGTCTCAGAGGCATGTAACTAAGAGAGGGCAGTGCAAGAAGCCGGTAATTAATTAGGATCACTAATGGATGGAGCAGGGCTGGGCAGGTGCTCACAGCCCCCACTGACCCGGCTTTTCCCATGGGAATCCCCCCACCAGCATCCCTGCCTCCCCCCACCCTGGAAGGGCCGTTCAGGGCCACCCCTACCTCTGAGCACCTCCACACAGCCCGCGTGGTCTCACCGGCTTCTGGAGGGGGAATATAAATCTTTCAAGGCTGCAAATGTCTTTTTTTTTTTTTTTTTCTCTTCTAGGTGAAGAAAATGGATTTTTTTTGCAACTCTCTTCAATGTCACTGCTATGAAGAGATGGGAGCGGACGCTGTTTGCGCACCGCAGACCCCTCCCTGCGCAGCCAAGCAGAAACGCACTACCTTTCCCTGCCTGGCCTTTGCACGGTCTTATTTTTCTCACTGCATGGTTCTTTTGGGAGAGTTTTGTGTGTGCCAGGACAATGCCTGATGATATGAAGAGGGATTTGTGCAGCTAGGGTGCCGTGGGCATCCCATGGGCCAGCCCAGGGTCCCCTTCAGAGGATAAGCACAGCTCCCGAGGGCTGAGATCTGCGTTAGAGGGATGCTGCGATGGTAGAATTAAATAATCTGCTTGCAGAGCTGGGGACGGAGCTGAAACCCTGGGGGATGCCAGGGGAAGGGCAGAGAGAAGCTCGCACAGAGGGTTCAGCTTGGAGTGGGAGAGGGGGAAGCCTCAGTGGGGAGGGGGACTGGCGAGGGGCTGCGACAGGACCCTCAGCTGTGCTCTGACCTGCGGGACGCTGCGGCAGGGCGCAGCCCCCTCTTCGCCGCCCCTCGTGCCCTTCTGGGGCACGACCCAAAACGCCAAACCGTTTTGATATGTGCACAGGGGTGAGGCAAAGGGATGTGACAAAGGGCACCCTGCAAGTTGGTGGCAGTGCCTCAGCCCTTTTCCCCACCTCTTGCAGAGCCCTCAAAGGCCGTTTGACTTTGCAAATCATAACCCCAGGTTGGGGAGATGCAGCCCGTGCCCTGGCAGCCCCCAGGCAAATGGGGGACCCTCGCCCTCCACACCCACCTCTGGGAGAGGAAGAAGAGGCTGAGGAAGGATGCGATCATCCGTCAGACCCCCTGAGGAGGTCCAAAAGAGCTGCAGGCCACAGAAAAACCATCCCCACACCCAGCCCTGTTAGCAGGGTCAGCGTGGAGGATGCAGCAGACGCGGCACCGAAGACACTGGGGGCTTTAATTGAGATGTGGCCACCTGTAGCCAAATACTGAATCATCGCTGGCCAGATAACGTCAAGGTCAGGAGCGCTTCATTCGAAAAACTGCTGAGCTCTGATAGAAATTGTTGCCAGAAGCCTTAAACACCAGCTTTTGCCACAAAATTGTGATCCTTTCCCTGCCTGCCCCTGAGACAGCCCAGCAACCATCCTGCTGGAAAATCCTACCTCTCTCCTGGCCATTCCCCATCTTTCCCTTCCATGACCAGAATTTCCAGGGGCTTTATTTTATTTTAAACGGCTGCTGCATATTAAGCAGAGAAAGAAGGCTCTTTTGACCCCGGTGCTATAATTATTCCAGACTCCAGCAATGCGTGTAGTTCAAACGCTGTTTTCCCTGATACCTCCCAGCCCTGGCTGCTGGCTCCTTCCCATTGGATACAGGATTACCTTCAGGATGAAGGGGATTCAGGCAATGGCCTTTGCATGGGTTTCCCACTTTTTGCATCCTGTGAAGGTCCAGGTGTAAAATTAGGGTTTTTCTGTTGTTTCAGGCATGTTTTGGGTAAGACTCCATTTTTGTTGCCTCTGGCGCTGCCGCTGCCCACTCCCTGCCAGCTCAAGCCTGTGTTGGTCACGATGCCGGTCCTTCTGGTGCAGGCAGCTGGTTGCTGTTGGCCCCAGAGAGGAAAGCAAGGAGCCAAACCCAGCTCCTGCTCCTACCAATATCACAGCAGCCCACTCCCACTCGGGATCTGCCTCCTCCATCCTCCTCCCTCCCCAGGGCTGCTGAAGGGGTTAACCCACTCTGTGCAGAACCAGATGGGAAAATGGTTGCTGCTAAATGAGCTCCTGAAAAATTCATGGTCCTAAATGGTCTTCTAGGGGGTTCTTCCCCCCAGCAAGGAGTGGGAAATCCCAGTTGGGAGCTACTAATAGCGGGAAGGGAAAGGCTTCGATGGGCCCCGCTCCAGATGGGACCCCAGGCCCCCGGGACACCCTGGCCATTAGCTGGGTGGCCATTAGGCATCGCTGGGGCCGACCCAGATGAACGGGCAGCTGCTCCACCATTATCCCGCCGGACATGCCAGCCGGGCAAGTGCTGGGGATGGGACTCCGAACTCTTAGGATAAAAGCCGGGTTCCAGTTTTGCCTCCCGAGGCCGGTGGGCAGAGGAGGTTTCTGCTTGCCGGGTGGGCAGGTGCCCCATCTGCCAGCAGCGGAGCCCCGACAGCTGCTGGTGTTGAACCCCATGTCCTGTGGGAGGAAAGGGCGTGGGGGAAAGCCCCCTCCTGCTGCTGAGGCCTGGCGTTTTGGAGATGATGGGGTGTTTTCTGGGGTGCAGCAGGGTGCCCAGCATGGGCCACTCTCCAATGGGTGTCCTGTAGGAGATGCTCATGGCGGTGGGACCCCGCAGCTGCCACCACCCCACACCCAGCAGCAAACTCAGCCCATTGTGCCACAGTGCCTCCGAAAACAAGGGATGTTCAGTCGGTTCCAACCCTTCTTCCAGGGCCTCCCCCTCTGCCGTCTGTGTCCCCGATGAGCGCTGTTGTGACAGGTCCAGCGAAGGGGAAAGGGAGGCCCTGCTCGCTGCTGGGGCCTCTCGCCGTTCGGCTGGCAACAATCCTCGGCCCTGGCCAGGTGGCAGAGGGGCCCCTCTGTGGGGGACACGGAGCCGCCGGCACAGGGGTCTTCACCCGGAAAGGTCACAGTGGGGAGAGAGGGGAGTGTGGAATGGCTGGAGGCAGGGATGGAGGGATGGATGGAGGGAGAGCTGGAGTGATAGAAGGATGGATGAGGGATGGAGGGACAACAGTGGATGGGCAGGGAGAGGGCATAGAGGGATGGATGGGTGGATGGATGGATGGGTGGATGGATGGGCAGACAAAGACAAGGTGCATGGGGATGGATGCATGGCTGGATGGGTAGGTAGATGGAGGGACAGAGAGAGGCTACACAGGGGCCAGATTCAGAGTTAGGTGGACCCTTGCTCTCATCTGAACTGGCTGTGTTCACGCTCCCCTGGTAGGTATCCCAGCCTTGGAGGGCTGGTGGGATTTCATCCTGCTCAGCCACTGCGAGGCTGTCAACCTTACGCCAGCCGTCAGCCCGGCACTTACCGAGCCCATGCTTGGGGGATAGCCCCCCGCCAGACAGGCAGGTCCCCCTGCCCCCTGCCCTCTCTGAAGGGCCCTTTTTTCTTTCCATTCCTGCGGCAGCACCTCCATGGGGCACACACAGCTTCGATGTCGGGGCTGGACCATTGGAGAAATCGCTCTTGCTGCGTTTCTCCCACTCTGCATCTGAAATGTGTGTGTGTTTTAATTGTTTTTCTGCTTTCTTCTCCCCAGCTTACAGTGAAAACCCATTACTGGGATAATCACACGGTGCCAGCCTTCGCCCCATCCCTCCAGGACCCATTTTGGGCAGCTGGGAATGTTCATCAGCTGGCCTCAGGTGGATGTGCTTCCATGGAAGGGGTTGCTGGGGCGGCTGGACCTGGCGAGGGGTGAGTCTGGGGATGCGGTGGGTGCAGGGCTGAACATCCTGGGAGCGGGGGAACTGGCCAAGCAGCCTTTTCCATGCGATTCCCAGCTGAACCCACCCTGAGGACAGCCAGACTGCCCCAGGAGGGAGCTGCGGGCTGGCAGGATGCTTGAGGACTTGCAGGTCAGTACACACCAATGAGTACCTCTTGCCAGATTTGGGGCTGTCCAGGACGTTCCTATACCCTACCCATCACCCTGCAAACCCAGCTAACTCCAACCCAACCGCTCCATTGCTCACAAACTGCCCCCGGGGCTGGCTCGAGCCCAGAGCATCCCATCTGGGGAGATGGAGGTGGGGGGAGAAACCGACTCAAATCCTGCCCCACTGGCCATGGGGCTGAGCCGGCTCTGAGCGCCCAGGGGAGCTTGGCCAGGAGCTGTTTGGTGTGATGGAGGGGACACCACGGCCACGCCGGGGCTGTGGGAAGGCTTCGCCTCGTGGTGAGCTCATCCCTGCAGCACCATTAAGGGCTGCGCAGCCCCAAATCCTCCCCCGCCCCGCGGCCCCTTATCTGATTAGGGACCAGGGGAGGCCTAAAAGCCTCCGGAAAATCAAACTGCCTGAGCCGAGCCAAGCAGAGGGGCGACTGGGAAACCAAAGCAAATGGGCTTTTCTCCTCCTCTTAAGTGCTTTTCCCTGTCTGTCTTTCCGTCTTGGCCAGAGAGGCAGGGAAGGGGGAGGGAGACGCGGATGGAAAGGCGTGTTGGAGCGGCGGGGTGTCCCCCAGTGAGAGCGTCAGGATGCTGGTGGGGACCCATCCTGGAGACACAGCCACCACGTGCTCTCCTGCGAGGTCCTGAACAGCACAGCATGGGGACAAATGCTGGAAAAGAAGGGATGCTGCATTTATTTTTCATGTGTTTTTTATACATAGGTATGTATAGGTGTTGGTGAGGACTGGGTGGAAGGTAGTAACTTCTCCAAGAAGTTACTGGGTGCCTTTGCAGGCAGGGGCTTGCAGACACCCGCCCTGCCTCCTCCTGCCCCCTGTGTATTCATAGGGGCTATAGGCTCTGTCTTCTGGGCATTGAATCCACCCATGCGCTGAGTTTTCCCGTCAGCCCTCCTTCACCGCCAGGTACCGCAGGGGCTCTGGCAATCGCCGTTGCCAACACCCAGAGGTCGGGATGCAAAATGGGTTTTCTGCTTAAGGCTGAACCTCCTGCCTTTGGTTTCCCAGTGTCTGCTGATGCCTCGCTCACCTCAAGGGCTTGGTGTTTGATTTAGGTGCTGCAAATCCCCTGTCCCCCTCCAAAATAACACCAGCACGGGCTGGTCCTCACCGTGCTGCTCCCCGCATCCAACAGCACCTGGCACAGGGTGCTCGTGGCCTCCGCCACTGATTTTGGAGGAGCTGCTTCTGAACTCATCCAAGTGGCTAAATCCTCCCCAGAAGGTTTCATTTTGGGGGAAAAAAAAATAATATAGGAAATAGCAAGGCAAGAAAAGAAATGCTATTGCTGGCCTCCCTGGCTGCCAAGATAACCGCCCCCTCCTAACGAGCTGCTGTAATTAGGTGCCTTGAATCCCCAGCGCTGGAGAAACGCAGTGTTCATCAATTTTCTGCGAGGATGCCGGGATGCTCCGTTTTAATACGAGGTGTTTCGGCACGTGGTGGATGCTCTCACGTGCGCGTGGAGCACAGCCCAGCACCCGCCCGCCGGGATTTACACCATTGCCCGTGCAAGGGAAACCCAAGCTTTGGCATTTGCCTTTTTTTTTCCTCAGAAATACAGCAAAATATGGAAATGGAGCAATTTCCCCATGGGGTAAACATTTTTGGAAGGAAAGAAGGAAAAAATCACTACTGGTCTATTGAGATGTTCCCCTCTGAACCGCTGAGTCTGCAGGGCTTCCTACTCATGGGGCCACCTCATTCCCTCCATCCCCCCATGCTGAGCCCCAACAACTTTGATAATGTTGACTTGTTATATCAGATAAAATATTAAAGGCCTATGATATAGCCCAAAATTAATATTTTAATAGAATGTAAAAGTTGAGGCAAAGACGAATCCAAACAGTAAAACTGAAATGAAATATTTTTATCCCGCAGGAAGGAAAGGGCTTGGTGCTACTGCTTTCATTCACCCTTCCGTTACTTTTATACGCTATTAAAATATTCATTTTAATATTATAAATATTGCATTCAATAGCTAATGCGCCGTTACACTCTTTGGGGCACCCAAAAGTCAAAACAATTTGCTGGGTGTGGGTACCATGGGGTGCACTCAGGGCCTGCAGCAACTCGGTGGTGAAATATCTCAGCCCGTTTCTTGCTTCTCCCACCCATTTTCCTCTGCTGGCATCACCCCGGGAGAAAGGAGACCCATGGGGTGGCCCTGGGGACCAGTGATGGGGACAGTGGGCAGAGTCAGGGGGGAAGAGCAGGACAGAGCCATGGATCCATGTAATGAGCCACAAACCCTGCAGGAAAACCAGCCAGACCATTAATTACAATAAAAAGCTTTTTTTTCCCTTGCCTTAGAAATAATAATATAAAATTAATTTATGGCAATTACGGGATTTCTATATTTATGTCATTATCAGAACTATGTAAGGAAAGGCGGATGGTATAAATGTATTTCGGGCGCTGCTTTGAAGGAGAGGGAGTTGATATATATTTTTAATCACATTCCAGGATCAGCCGTTCGACTCCTGCGCAGAATCCGCTGTCGGGCCGGGGTGTGCCGCTAACAAGGCAGCCGCTGTCGGAGCGAGCTTCTTGCAGGTGAGGGACTTCCCTGCCTGCGTTATTGGAAAATAATGGGAAAACTGGAGGCTTGGGCTGAGGGTTCACTGTCCTGAGGTGTTCCCAGGGCTTTTTTTTTTTAATTCTTTCTGGTTTGTAGGTGATCTATCTGCTTTGGAGGGTCCTTGAGGTCACGGCGTGAAGAATGGCAGCTCAGGGCGTCCCCCCAGCCCTGGCTCTTGGCTTTTGGTTTAAAGTCCCCTCAAAAAGGTGAGGTTTGGTGCCTGTCTTTTCCTGCATCTGAGGTGAGGAGGGGGTCGCGCCCCGTGAGCCCTCCCCACCACCTTTAATGACCTTGTGTTACCAGGGGAGTGGGGGAAAGCTGGGATGTGCCTTGGGGGGCATTGGCCCTGCGGGTGCCTCAGTTTCCCCACGCAAAGGGAAAGGTGCGTCCCCCTGAAACCCCTTGCACATCACCCAGGGCCCTTCACAGTGGCCCCTCTGCCCTCCTGCCTCAGCGTCCAGGCTCCGCCGCAACACCTCCGCAGCAGCTCTCACAGGGATTAGGGCTGGATTTGGCGATTAGCACCTCCCGGGCACTGTTATCCCAGCGATTAGTGCTGCTCCGGGATTACAGGCAGGTGAAATGCAGGCCAGGGATTACCGGGGAGAGGCCAGGCTGTCCCAGCACGCCGGATGCTTTCTGCCCGACCCGGCACAAACGCTTGGAATTTGCTCCTGCAGCCAGGATTTATCCACACAGAAGTTGATGGCCCAAAGTGCCCCCAGCCCATAGGGTTTGCACCCCAAAGTCCTTCCCAGTGCAGGGGCTGAAGGGGCTGTTGCAGTGCCATCGAGAATGAAGCCGATGCCACCGGGGTGAGGTGGTGGGAGATCATCAGTGCCATCACCTGGGGGTGATGTGGGAAGCCAGACCCAGCTCTGCCTGGACATCCCTCAGTGTTTTTTGGGGGTAACTCGTTGGGAAATCCACCCTTGGGCTTTCCAGCGTATCATATGTCTGATAGAGCAGGAGATGCTCAGGTGGGTTTCGTGAAGATAGATGGGACTCCGTGCTGGCACGATGTTTTGACCTTCCCTGCCTTGGCTCCTGCTGAAATAACAAGATTTATCTCCGGCATCTCCCTGGTACCAGCGGCAACCCCACCAGCACACCAGCTTCAGTCCTTGCTCAGGAAAGAGAGATCACAGCCGCCTGCCCTTGCCCACCCCAGCCCTTCTGCCTGCCAAATCTGGGGCCATAAATAAAATCCAACCGGGGTAAAAATACTTATTTCTGTACTGGTTGAAAAATATCCCAGCAGCAGTGCCAAGAACCTGCCAGAGGCACCGTGGGAAGGCAGGAGGGATGGCACCCAAACACCCTGCGTTAAAAGCCCTCATCCATTAGCAGGAAAAGGCTCCTGTGATGGAGCGGGATACAGCGTGATCTCCTCATCATCCCCAGTTCCCCGGCCCCAGGGCCCATTTCGGAGTGGGGAAACTGAGGTTCTGCCCCGCCACCCTCCAGGCAGGCTGAGGAGGGATGAATCACAGCCCGGCCACTGCTTTTCTCTGTCTGCCACTTCACCATCCCCGGGGATGCAGGCCCGTGAGTCAGCCCCCCCCCCCCCCCCCCCCCA
>JAAGAY010135135.1:0-15383 GCA_011801015.1 Ardeotis arabs
AAAAAAAAAAAAAAAAAACAAAACAAGATGTGAGAGAAGGCTTAGTAAAGCTTGTATAGTATCTTTCACCCTTTTCTATTTCCTTACTCTAAAAACTTGCAAAAAGGAAGTATACAGCTCACAGTGAAACATTATTTGCTATGGCTACAGGATATCTTTAAGCAACTCCAGCTTATTTTCTAGTTTGTACTGCAGTAATAGAAAAGTCTAAGTCCTCTTTTTTTTTTTTTTTTTTTTTTAAACTCAGGATAAAGAATTTAGTGATATGAAATAAGAGCTCCTGGAGTATAAACTGGCACCCCAGACCCCTACTCCTCTCTTACTGATGAGGATGCCAGGCTCATCCTCGCTCTCTTGGGCTGGTCACTCAGGTTCTGCTCTGTAAAGCTGAACAGTTCCCACAAGAGACTCCAAGTCATCATCTCAGAAGTTAGAGCTGAAACTTCATTCATAGGAAACTATATTTACACCTGCCTGATCTTTGAGATACATACAGTAGGGATTCAACAGAACAAAGCCACTTCTCCACCATGACCTCCCACCCCCACACTTGAAGGGGCTGGGGTAGTGGGTGTAAGAAGGCTACTACCTTTGGGAAAGGGTTTTGAGCTGCAACTTCTGAACAGATGCTGGAAATCCAGATCTTCTATCCTCATCATGGAGTTTAAGTTACACATCAAAAAATTAATTCCACTTGCCGATACAGAAGTCAGGATGTTGTTAGCATCCTGACAATCCCACTCAACCAACTGAAGTCCTCTCATGTTCTACAAGCACCTTGTCTCTTTCTCAAGTTTCTACATTCCACTAAAACTTGCTGCTTGGGGTGGGGATTGCACTAACTGGTATTACAGCCCTTAAGCGCCCTTTGGGATATGGGTGTTCCTGCTTTGCACCAGAGCGGTTCTATAGGAAAAGTCCTCCAAGAAGTGGCAAGTCAGACTTCTCTCCCACTTGGGCAGGTTTTAAGCAGAAGTCTTCCAGCACTGGGTTGGACTGGCCTGTTAGGATAAGAACCAGCATCAAGGGTGTTCCTCAAAGCTGGTTTCACATTTGGCAGGTTGACTGGGCTGAAGCATCGACTTCCCTCTCAATTGGGAAGTCTTCTGAAATTAAGGGTTAATTATTGTAACCCCACAGAATATGGGCAATACTGAAGTTGCAATATTTTAAACAACTCCTCAAGCCAGCTTCACTGAAAGTGCTATCGGAAACATGGTTAGAACCTAACATGATCCTCTTTCCCCAACCCCACAGAATTCAGTATTTGATCAACATTATTTGAATTTGGTCAAAACTAAAACGTCAATCCCTTTCTAGGGCATAAAGGCTGAATCCTCTTGTGCCAGACGCACAACTTTCAGATACCAGCACTGTTGCCAAATTGTCTGGTCAGCTAATCTAGCAAAGCCAGAAGTCCATCTTAGCCTACTATATTTTTAAGGAAGCTATACATAGATAAGTCAGAAAGAGTTGGAAGTCACTGAACCAAGCAGTACCCCCTCTTCCTTTTGTTCCAGGGTAGGATCAGTAGATTATAAAGGTTTCCATACAAAATCTCATGTCTACAGTATGGGATACTAAGACTTTCACCACACAACCACCTGATTATTCAGAAACACAGCATCAGAAATCATCACAAGAAACTAGAAAAAAAAATTTTTTAAAAGGTCAGGACAATTAATAGCCAAGAGATGGCAGTGTTTCTATCTTGTAAACAAGAAAAATACTATTTGTTTATAGCATTATAGTAGGGTAGGAAGCCCAGTGGCATCAAACAGTGATGGGCTGCAAGAGGCACAGATTTTAAACTGCTCCTCTCTCCCTTTCAGGTGCAGCCCAACGAAACCTGGGCAGATATTTAGCCCAGTTAGCCTCTTCAGGCACTACACGCAGCCCTCTGTTAAAGCAATTGCTGTAAGTACTACTAGTAGCAGATTACTACTACAAACATCCAGATTAATAGTAATTGGATGCTTCTGAGCAAGAAGGTGGCAATATTTTAGTGGTTTAGTAGGCTCCAATAAATGAAAGCACTAGAAGAGACTGTCCAGGCAGTTATTTAAACTTGACAAAGAATTCTCAGCTTTAAAATATGTAAAGATTCTAGCTTTCTCAATTTGACTTAGATTTACCAAAAAGGAAGAGTAACTGTATAAATCGGTACTTAAATTTCACTTGGCATTTAAGCTAGCCTAAGAAAATCCCAAGACTGCCTCACCTCTGAGTTTTTAACATGGTTATTGAACACTGGAAGATGAAGTTTCAGTTCACATGTTCAGTGCAAAGGTCACAAGCTCTGCAAGACCATGATCAGAAACATTCCAGGGCAGTGTTGCTTAATTCATGGCAACAGCTTTATTTAACAAAAGCACTCAAGGAATGGTTTCCCTCCGTAACTCCATATGGGATCAAACATGAAACAAGTCAGCTTACTCCAAGAAGTAGCTTCTCTGACCACAAGAGAGCTGGGTGTTTTGAGAATTTGTTTGGCTGGTTTTGTTTCTTTTTTGTTTGTTTGTTTAAACTTTGATTTATAAAGATCTTTCATTCCAAAAGCATTTCTACCTAGTTGTAGCAGAAAAAGAGCCATGGCATATGTATTTGGCAGGAATGTCTCTCCTGCGTGGAGAAAAAGAGATACATGAAACGGGGAAAAACAACCCACACACCATGATACTCCGACTCTCACCACTTTAGGAGAGTATCTTTCAACAACAGCCATTTGCTTCTAGTGAACTGCTGGCAGCAGCTTCCCTGGGTCAGACAGGGGTCTCTGAAGAGGATTTTTCTTTCTTAGATCATACTGCTCAAAAACATGTGCTACTTCATTAGAATATGTGCATCCAAAATAAGTTACTAGATTTACAGCCATAGAAGTTATCTTGGATTATTTCCCCCTACTCCCCTCCTTGGACAAGGGACTATACAGCTGTCTGTAGTATCTCTGCCACAGGAGCCAAATGGAAAATAGCCAATCTATTTCCAAAATGAGAATCCATTAATATAGGTGACAGCCATTTCTTTACACACACCTTAGGAAAATTCATACCAGCAAGCTTTGTAGTAAAATCATAAGCCATAGCATAGAATAATTGTTTTCAAAGCAAGGAATAAACCAAACTCTCTCAGTTCCCCAAGAACTGACAACTAGAATAGAGATATAATGAGAATATAGTCATTATTATCATGAGTAGTTTGTCAGATTTCCATCCCAAAGTAAGTCATATACAACTGTATTTGAATTCTGCAAGAAGGTAACACTTCTGACATGCTGAGGAATACCTGGAAGAGTACACAAGACTTCAGTGATGGCATTCTATTTCAGTGAGTCTCTCACCTGCTGATAGAATATTTGGATAGCACATAGTAATCTCATCTAGGAGGTATCATTATCTATTTTTTTTTATTTTGGCATTTGTTTTAATATGCAATACTTCTTTCCAATCCGTCCCCCTAGCTTGTGAGAAGTTTTGTTTCCTCCTTGGATGACATTAAAATGAATGTATACTTCAAGCAATAAAAACATTGATGAAAATACTGTCTTCTCCTCTAGCCAAGATGACATTAACTTTCATGCATTATATGGTATTTTCATTTGAGACCATCTTTTTTTTCTGTTGGTCATACTAGAAAACTAATGTTAAAGAGTCTAATACAGGGCATCTTCAAGGCTTACTCGTGATAGTTTTAGATATAAGTTAAAATGGAAGGACACCTTGTGGACCAGTTACTCTAGAACTATATACTATACAGCTTTCTGTATTTTTTTTTTTGTCTGAAGCAGCTGTATTGAATATTGAAGACAACAAAACAGTGGTTTTGACAGGATCCTGGTTCAATACATTATTTCTAGATTGATTAACTGTCAAGATTTATCTTTCATTTAGGAAAAAATAAGTCAGCCTTACTATGCTAGCCAAATCCCCATAAATACTATATAAACATCACTTTTATATAGGTATACTGACAATATATAATGAAGACAAATGAATAGCAACAGAAGCAGCATATTACTAAACAGCTGAGAGGAATGAACACATGCTCCATGTTTAGTTAGTGACTTGCACCAGCATAAAAAGAAGACTTAAATTAAATGCAAGATGTTTAGTTACAACAACGCTTTATAATGAAAGGCTGAACTATGGCTTTAACCAAAAATTATTTCAAAGCATCCAAGTTATTTAGTTCCCTTTCAAAGCCTGGGTTGTTAGATTTAAGGTAGAGCTGGGGGAGAAGAATAGATGAATAGGTTCGGACAAGAGAAAGGGATCTTTGGTACTTTTTCTCCTTCTTCCCTACCGCATCTTCAGCTCCAGGGTGCTCCCCAGCAGCCTTGTTCTTTGCTGAATGGTGCAGGCTGGCATCAAGACTAGGTTTCAGAAGTTCCATCATATACAGAATGAAAACGCTAACCTTGAGTAGCGTTTACAAGTTGAGAGAGAGCATGACTTTTCAGTAAGAAACTGGTTGCCAAATGAGCCAGCTCGTAAGTCCTCCACACAAAGTTTTTGTGGCTAGATGAGCCAATTGGAAGCCAGTGAAAATAAAGCTAACAACTATTAAAATTATGGTCCTTTCTGTAGATAAACACAATTCAACTGCTGTGCAGCATTTAAGGACTGAGATATAAAAATGAAGCTATCAACTGAAAGAATGGTTCAAGGTTATTTTCTGTTCCAGCTTGTAGAAGTAAGCTTAATGTTAATACCTGCAATTTTAAATTAGAGCTCTCCCATTCCTACTCACAATGTAGAAAGGTTTTTTTGCATTGTTGCCAAGAGACCAAGATAGGAACACTAGTAAGTACCATCAGTAAGCACATACTACTTGAACTCACTTCACTGACTCAGAGGCATAGGAGAAGTAAGGAAAGAACTGACAAGGAAGCGTCCAGGTGAAAGAAGAGCCTTTGGATCTAATCCAAAACAGAGTATATAGTATGCCACTACAAGCTTAAGTGGCCAGCCGGAGAACCCAACTACTCCAGTCTTTGCAGAGATGTATATTCGTAAGTATATTTTATATACATATATACACACACATATACATATATATAATACACACACACACCCCCACACACCCCTTACCTATATCCAGTCAATGCCAAAGGCTCATGCAAGGGGCACATCAAAGTATATATTATGTTAACTTTAATTGTAGTGCTCCAGAACTTCCAGCAGAGCCTCCCCAGTAGTTCTGTAGAAGGGCTATCTTCCTGGATCATAAAGATATTTTAGTTGTACCTAGCAGCATCACATGCAATTAAAGCCTCTGCTGGCTTCCTGAAAAATATTTTGAGAGTAAGCCACCCTAAACAGAAGCCCCCCTCACCCCTTCAGGCTCACATAAACACTGCCTGAGAGGTTTTCCACTTTTCTTTGGTACAGAGAAAGAAGTTAGGCTGGCTTGACACATCTCCTACCATTTAGGGTAACAATTCAGATGTAGGGGTACTTACTGAACTACTTTTCGACAAGACGCAAAGATGCGATAACATCACCTTTGCCAGAAAGGCAGTAACATGAAGATAAAATAACATTTGTTTTGACAAGTCACAATTGTCTAGAACTTATCTCATCAAGTTATCAGATTTGTACACATTTGTACGCAGTCTGTCATTGGGATCTCTAGAGCGGCCCAAGGCTTGGAGTAGAGAGCCCTCCAGCAGTATGCCAGCTATGCAGAGGAAGTCAGCTTGAGACCCTCCAGGCTTGCTTCCACTCCACCAGCCTGCTCAGACTGCCCACTAACCTCCACACCAACCATCTCACCAAAAAACAGATAGCGTAACTCAAGTAAGGGAGCCATGCTTCAGCAAGAGCAAGCTCAAGGGTCATCCATTAGTCATCTCTGCTCTAGTAAGAGGTCTTGAGGAAATACGTAATGCTAGAAGACAGCAATAGCTACCACGAAACAGTACTGTCAATTAAAATACCTGTTGTCTAGAATGGAGAAAGCAGGCAGCTCCTTCACTCCAAGACATGCTGTTAACTTTTGGGGCCCTGTCAACAGTCACCATTTATAACCCTCATCTGATTCCTAATTCTAATCTTATCAATGCTTCCATGATCTTCAGGGCAGGGGGGCAGTGTGTGTGGAAATTACACCCTCCCACACACTTATAATCGTAATACATACAAGAGGGAGGAAGCAAGGAGAGCATTATACCTTCCCCCCCTTTGCCATTGTATTAAGTACCAGAGCAGCACCAGGAAGACTGGGACCTCAGTATCCTACTAATTCTTTTGTATTTCATCCTCTCCAATTCCCTAAGGTTTTGTTGTTGTTAGTTTGGTTATTTCTTCTTGATTATCTTGGAGGTCTCTTCCAAACTTATGATTCTATGGTTCTTTCAGGGTAGAATCCACTCCAGATCACTGTCTGACATTTCCAGTTCTATTATATATATTTAGTTAGTTAGTTGTTGTTGGGTTGTTTTTTTTAAATGAAGTCTACCTTCTCTTCACTAAATATTTGTCCATCAATTTAAAAGCCTTTAACAGAAGATGACATCAAATGCATTGTGTTGGGACACCACTGCAACATTACAGCTGCATCTACAGTAACTAGAAGGAGGGAGGTTACATTTGCCCTTTTTTCAATCAATTCAATGTGATTCAACAGAGAATTTAGTTATCTGCACAACAGTTCCTATAATTTGCAAGCACTTCTGTAGTGCTTGCAAATTACAGAAACTTGTAGTTTGCAAGAAAATCACAATTTCTGTTTTCCCTTACAAATAGCCATTGCTCTCTGAAGGGAGATGGTTCTCACAACAATTTTATCTGGGTTACTTCTCAGTCATCAATTAAAGAAAATCTAGTTTCCAATGCGCTCATCTAGCCGTAAAAAAAAAAAAAAAAAGTGTTGGGGACACTCAGCCAGCTCATTTGGCAACCAGTTTCTTACAGAGAAGTCATGCCTTTCTCAAGTAACATCCTTGTATGGATCAAGTATTCATGAAATTTGAGTGACTTTGTCTAGCAGCCTGCAGACCCCCTTCACGCTCCAACTTCAATGTATTAAATCTCCAGCGCCTTTGGGCACACCATATATAGCAGTGGGGGCGGGGTGTGCTGCAGGGGGGTGAAATTTTAACTCTTTACCAGCGTTGCTTTTAAAGGAAAAAAAGAAGGCTGGGAGGCGTGACGATTCCTTCCATTCTCTAACAAGATTTTCCTCCAAGTAGCAGACTCGCTCTGCCTCACATACGCATGCACTTGCTAAAACGTTTCAGAGCTAAACAGTTGACTTCCAAATCACAGAAAGACACAGCAACAGCAAGCCCCTAGAAGCTACCTGATCTCCTACATTCCCAGTCGCCTAACATGGCATTACTCAAGGTTACACAGGATCAGGAACAGGAACCTTGTCAGGCAACAGGGACTGGTACTGACTAGTTCACCAGTAATTCCCAAACCAGGCTACCAACCCTCACGTAGGAGAGTAGCGTTCTCCAGTCCCCCAAAGCGGCACTAGGTTGGATGACAAAGCTTAAAGGCGTCCATCATGCAGGCAGCTTGCTTGCACTAAAAGATTTAAGGCTAGGGATTTTTCTGTCAAACACTTCACCATCTGAACTGTGAATGGCAGGAGTAGTAAGAACCACTGAAGTGAAGGGGGAGGGAAAAGGGGAGGATTTGAAGTTTGATAGCTGACATTTTCCCCTAAATAACAGTTTGCCTTTTGTTAACCAAGAGCAGCTGAACAAAAGGCTGTATAAAATTAAGTCTTCTAGCATATGCCTGCCACTCTGGACAGCGAGTACTGAAATATGCAAACACAACGCACAAAACCCAAGACAACACAGGACAAGGGGAAGAAACAGCAACAAGCTCTAACATTACCATCTGAGAGTCCTGTTGAAGTTTGATTTCCGAATCTCAGGTCCCTGCCAGCCTTTTATTCCAGCCAAACACAGCATTTAGTAGTTCTGTACATTTACAATACCTTAGTTAGGGAAAGGAAACATTTACAGTAGATGGTAGATTATAACAGCATTGGCTATCCACAAGATGTATGGGATGGGGATGTACTACAAGCAAACAACTAGAAAATATAAGGTTTAGCAAACTTGATAAAATACCTTTAAATATTTTGATGAATGGAGACCAACATTAAAGAGGAAAATGATGCAACACAAGTTTAGCTATTACCTTTACTTCACTGAAGGACCCTCCTCCCCGCAAAGTGCTGAGATCCAAGGGCAGGCAGTCACTATTTTGTCAGTGCTGGAAAGTACTGGTATGGAGAGGAGCCCTGGTGATTACTCACTCGTGTGATCTTAGGGAAGATCACACCATGGTAACCAACACGCATAGGACAAAACTACTGAGGTAACAACAGGAGGACAGTAGCCTTTGATTTGATTAATCTGTTCATTTCAGAAACGAGTTTAAGATGTTTCACATGTTTCTTCGCTCAGTAGAGAAGACTTCCACTATAGCACTGAAGACATACCTCATCATCCCCAAAATTTTAAATATTCAACTCCGAAAAGTGACTTTCGCCTACTGCTAGTGAGATAAGTTTAAAGATTGCCTCAGGTCACCTACCTACAGCTGGAAGATAAGACATTTTCTTCAAGTCAGCAGCAGTGCAGAGGCATGGCACAAAGTATGTGGAATCAAAGCAATAAGCTTCTCATTTGAAGTTTCCCATTCAAGTCTTAGTCACTTCAAAAATATTTCACCTATATATGTAGGAAAACTGCTGACCAGACATCCTATCCAACAAGCTGAGGTTTTAGAAATGCATGTTATACACTTAAGTGGAATAACAGGACTGGAGTTCTCATTTCTTAGGGCTGAACACGTATCTATGAATTAATTCTTGTTATGAACTGTCAGCATTGCACACACATCCAAGTGGCAGCTCAGTAGGACAACACAGAACTTGTATTTGTGAGCCTCATCTGTGGGTACTGAGTTTCACTCCTTTTCTTACTAAACTGCTAGAGCATTCACGTCAGCATTTTTAGCTCCTAAATAATATTATTAGCTACAGACTGCATAGTTGAAAGCTTTGGGTTTTTTTTGTTGAGGGTTCATGAAGAAATAAGTAGCTTAGAGTCAAAAGAACTTTAGGAAAGAAGTACCACTCCTGTATTAGCCACACACAAATCTCCCTAAGATGGGAGGGAGAAGGGGAAAGATGAAGAGGAAGCTGTCCAAAGTGATATTGCACAGTAAAGAAGCTTTTGAACTCAAGTTCTAACAGTTAGCAAGTAATATTGCTCTGATTCTTTAATATGTTTTTGCTCTATTCCTGTGACTTTCCAAGTTGATTTGGATGCACAAGCATAATTTGTTAGAGGACCAAACCCTTCCTGCCCACACAGCCCTTCAATGAGCACAGCCAGGGAAAGCAGAAAACAACCCATGGCAGGAACTGCAGCTGAGCCCATGACAAGAACAGCTAAAACAAGGACATATACCCAATTATACCCAATATATTTTAGGATCAGGGACATCCATTCATTACATTAACCAATACTTGCACTGCCAAGCAGTAGTCCCATTCCCATCCAGTACTTCTACACTTTAATTAAGACTTAGAATGATAGGGTAAAAAGCATTACTAAGAAGTATGGACTACATAATTACGATCCAAGATTATATTTGTAACTGCTCCATTGAAAATGGATTACAGCTGAAGACAATAAACCCCTTCTGTGAAATCTTATCTGTGGTAACATTAGTCTTGCATTCGCTGCATTGTTCGTACAGCTTGAGATCTGTGCTCTCAACACATCATGATTCTTTGTCCGATGGAAAGATACCAACAACTTTGCAGGAAGGAAGGGAGTATGGGAGGAGAACTAGGAAGAGACAGGGTCAAGACAGTATTGAAAGAGGAATGATACCTTCTTAACTTTAAAACAGAGGAACTAGGTAGTTTTCCTCTAAGGAAGCATGGTCTAGCAAGCACGTTTACATGCTCTGAATGAAGGTTTAGCTGAAAGGAGAAACTCCTACACACAATGCAAGATTTCTTCAACAAATCAAAGTAAAGTTCAGCCAGACCCCCTCTCCAAGTTATGAGATACACTTCAAGACATTGGTTTTAGCAAAACTGAAATTAAAGAAAATTAAGTTCTCAGTATACAGTAGCCTAGTTTCATGCCTGTTTGTTGTATGCACTTGTCCAGTCCTAGTTTCTCAAGAAAGTCATTATAACCTCAGAAGTCTATGCTGTAACTGCAAGTTTCTGCTGTACTGATACTGTTGTTTTTTCAAAGGATGTTCTCAAAGTGAAAACAACCCATGAAAGTAGCCTGAACAGACAAAGCATTTCTGTTTCTTCCAATTTTTTTCTCACTGGAAACTATCTGAAGTCATGTTTAATTAGACCAGCAGTGTAACGGTACCAGTTCATCACCAATAAAAAACAAACCAAACAACTTTGCTATATTTACCCTAAAAGGTTGAGACTATTTGAACATTAGTCACACCAAAGCAGGGGAAAGGAAGGGAGGTTTTGATTCTGGCCAGAATGGTATTAAAGCTGTTTCGAGCACAGCAAATTTTCATTTTCTTACAAAAGAGAACCAGATAAATAAAATACTTTTACATACAGAGGAGAGCCAGGAGCTAAAGGTATGCTGGGGAAGGGGCAGCTGAAAGGAAAATAAGGCAGAATAATCTAAGAGATGACCTGTTCAGCATCAGATATCTCAACATTATTTGTAATTTTTTTTAAAAAGTGAGAAATTAGAAATTATTAAAACCCTTCAGCATTCCAAAGATGTTAAGTACAAACAAGGTAACTCACAGCCCTGCTTTCTTCACCAGGAAAAAAAATTTAAAAAGAAAGCAACCATCAATAACTGAATCCAAAGTATTGTCTTCAGACCAGGCACCTACATGTGCATTTGATATCAGAAGAGAAAAGACACAGTAAGTACGATGAACAAAGGGTGCATGAGCACAAAGAAGTGTATGCACAGTTTCTTACATACACTGGAAGTATGTATTTCTCTAGCATATTCTCCTACAAAGCTGAAGCTATAGCAGCCACAACAGCTGCAACACAATAAAGTGTTACACATTAAAATCGGCGCCTCCAGGATGCACTCCTGAAAGTTTTAATCATTTTCTTAGGAGTAAAAGACGCTAACCATTAGAAAAAGGAACAGCAAGAGCCCACATCACATTTTTATCACATACTGCAGTTTCACATACATAGTGCTTGAGCAAGAGACATAGAAGTGGGGACACAGGCGTATTCCCTTAGCCAAGTGTTTTGGGAGACACGCAGGTGGACAGTGTTAAGAGCGCCATGGAGTAAAGCTCAGTGTTTGGCAGTGATGGCAAGCCATTACACAACAGGGACCATATCTAACCTAGCCTTCCTTCCCAGCCACACTATTCCTCCCTTTTCCCTCACACCAGTTCAGTTGGGGACAGATTCCTCAGCAATTAGTCTGACCAATTTAGCATCTGACCAAAGGCAGTACTGATGCAAGCAAAAGGAAGGAACAGTGTGGCTAAGGGCAAGGGGAGAAAGAACTTTGAAATCAGCTCTTGCAGTGAGGGGTGAGTCATGGTGCTACAGAGATTTTGCCTTGTAGTCTGTGAACCACTTCTAAAATGGAATCTGTAAAGCAATATGAGAACCAGGGGGTCACAGACCACTAAGTTGAATGAATTTGGCAACTCCACACTTTCCCTAGAAAGTGTCAGAAGTCTGCTTTTGAAGTGTTTTGACCACCCGCCACTGTTTTCACCAAGCAATACCAAAGCAAGCAGCAGCTGAGATTGGCATAAAGGAAACCCCCCCCATTATTTAACTTGAGACATGTGCCTCTTCCACTCTCTGCAACAGCAAACTCACTTGAATCCAGGTAGTTTACCTACACAAGCCAAGTATCCTACAGCTGTTCCAACACTTCCTAAGCAACTAGTTTGGTTTGCAGCCCACTATTGAAAATTCTATGAAAAGAAAAATAGAGGTGCTCTTTCAGTCTGAGCAATAAGACAATCCAGCACACTTTGACATATCAGTTAACATATTTGACTTAGTTATGGATAAGACTAAGATAAAATAGTTTCAAGTTTAAAGTCCCATTCTAGTGGCTTTTATAACAATAAGATCTAGTTACTACTGTAAGGTTGATAACTGTATCCATACAACAAACCTGGTCATACAGAAGGAAGTTTTCAGGGTTGCAACACAAACATTGCTACATTTGTAGAATACTTTGAAGCATCTGACCGAGATGAAGCATTTCCCTTGCTGCCCTTATAGCATTTTACCTCAAACAGTGAGATGCCAAGTAGTAAGCAACTAGACTGAGCTTCAATAGCAGCTCTATGACAAAAAAAGATTGGCTCTTGATTTTTTTTTTCCCCCAAGTATAATTTACTTACTTTCCTTTCATGCATCTCTGTAGTATTTGCAGGCACTAGCCACCCTGAAGGTAGCGCCCATAGTTTCTTTAACGTTTGCCACTACAGCAACAGTGACTATTCTCTGTTGTCGGGGTCTGCATGTACTCACAGCGCACAACAGCCTACTGTTGTTTTACATGAGTCAGAGAACAGAACCAACTTAACTAAAAAGAGATTGATTTTATGATTCTAAAAAGAGACTATTCCAGACACCCCAGTAAAAAGCTGAAATCTTCATTTCTCTGCACTTGAAAGGACAAGAAACTACGCTGATCTTGTCTTGCAAATGCCTGTCTGTAGTCTGGTTTTGAAACCTGGAACATCCCATAAGTAACCATCCCCCAGTGCTATTTCTCTCCTCACTTGAGGGGGTTTCAAAACAGGGGTGGGAGGAGGGGAAATTATGGGGAATGGACAGGGCTTCCCAGGAGGAGAGGTGGAAAGACCAGAGAGGAACAGAACCAAAGGTAACAAGTGAAGCAGTGATGCTGGAAGAACAGGAGTATCATGTTCTAGGCAAGGAGGTGGAAGATAAGAGAGCCAGCTGCTTTGTCCAAGAAAAGCCTCAGGGACAGGGTCAAACTCCTTATAACTGATGGCAAACAGGGGAAGGAGAATACATCCCAGGGAAGAACTCCAGATTCAAGAGAGCTACTCTTCTAGCTGCTTACAGAGATCTGCCTGTGCTCAAACTTACCTACACAACATCAGTCTGAGGGAATGCCCTGCTCTGACACCAGCTTTTCCCACTCACACACTGAACAGAACCAGAGTTTATAACTACTAATATTAAGGGTTTCAAGCTACCATTCCAGCCTTGCATTTTAGGTTTGTTTTTACCCTATTAGATAGCCAAACAAAGTACTTAGTGCATCACTTAAGTACTCTCTTGGAAGGCTGCCTTTCTATTATCGTTCCTTTTATGAGGCTGTAAATAGCATTCTTAGAATTAAACAAGCAATAACCCTCACAAGTCTCGCAGCCACCCTTCCTCAAAAAAATTGTATGCTTCGCCCACGTTTTTAGCAAAAGTGAGAAAGATTTACAGTATAAACTGTTCTCAACAGTCATAGTCTCTCCCTAAATGTTTCCCCTTGAGCGAATAATAAATACTTGCAAATACTGACCAGGCACACCCACATTAAGGAACCACCAAAACTCACTAATCAGGAACAGCAGTAGATCATTAATTTGCAGAATAAAAGCCTTTCTCAACAGGAGCTGAAGGCTTGAAAATGCTCACTTGTTTTAAAACAATTTCTAGGTCTACAGGACACAAGGACACCCAAAACCAATCCTAAGAGACGGGAACTCTTTTCAAAGTACACTGTTGAAAATAAAATATTAGTTACGTAAAAATAAATGAACAAGCTCTTTCAGAAGTTACTTCTACAAAAGCTGTACAGCTTAAGCAAGTCTAAAATATCTTTGTCCCCTTTGCAATTTAGGCTTTTAAGCCTACAAAATACCTTGGAGCACTCCTGTCCCAGCCACTCTTGACCAAGCGGTGGGGAATGCATCTGCTTGAGAAGTGGGACACTGTGCTACCACCAACAGCCCTTCACCGCTTCATTTTACACACAAGAACCTTTATGACACCGAGAACACAAGAACCAGAAGCTTTTTAGCTAATACCACAAGTCCAAAGTTTAGTCCAAAATGAAGGCAGAAACGTAGCTTTTTTTTTTTTTTAGTGTATTGAGAACATCACGCTTAATTTCATTCTGGCATTCAGTATTATTTAGGAAGCCCACTAGCAGGAAGATACTCAGATACCACAAAAAACCGTAAGCAGCCCAATTGCCAGGAAGGTTTGGGGGTTTTTTGTTTGTTGGTTTGGTTTTTTTTTAACCTCCTTGCCCCTCAAGCACACTGCACCACCCCCCCAAATGCCATTTTAAGGTTTTTCTTTTCCCACAAAATTCATACTTTCTTCTCCTCTGCCACTAGCAACCTCAAGAAACAAGAAAAGCTCTTCCAGAGCTTTCTAGAAAATTATTTCAGAGGCACAGCAGCATTAGAGGAGACAGGAAAAGCAAACTGAAGACAAAGGGCATCATCACATTTCAGCAGGCTAAATGCCTTCATGTATCAGTTAAAAGCAAGCATCCCACAGAAAACTCTGTTACTACCCTGTCCCCAGGCAGGTTTTTCCCCTGAAGCTGTGTCTGTGGTGCTGTCCGATTTCATACTGGGAAGAAAATAATTCCAACACCGAAGTTACTGGACAATTCCAGCAAAATTCCCCCTCCCCGTTAACCCCCCAGAGCAGAAGGGAGGGGGGACAGCAGACCGCCATTTTCCAGTTTCAGATTAAAATCAACTTTCAAACTATCCCAGCAAGAATCTACGTCCCAGTGAAACTGAAGACGCTTTCAGCACATTTTGAAAAAGCCGCAGCCCCTTTTAGATCCGTGAAACACCACTTAGGATCACCAGAAGCAAAACTTGAGAACAGGTCTTAAGTGAAGACCACCTAAAGCAAGTTCCCGTTTTTAGGTCGGTAAAGCTCTCGTTTGCACCACAGGAGCAGCTAAAATGTTATACCCAAGAGCAGGAGATGTAGCACGTACAGGCAAGGGTGAACATCTTTGCTAACTTTGTGACTATTTTCAATTTAAAAAAAATAAAGAGGCGTGCTTTCCTCGTTACAGTAATCTTCCTTCCCTATGTATTCGTTTTTCTCTTTCTTCGATAGTTACACGCCCAACACGGTACAAAGCAGTCTCCCGCGAAGTAATTTTAACTTTGCATTAGAAACATCAGGGGCTTGGGCAGGAGTCCCCTCCGGGCTTCTTTTTTCCCCCCTCCCTGGCCGCTACACGGTCTCGTTACGCGCCCCACCACCTCCCTCAAAAAGGCAGCGCCCGCCGACGGCCACCTCCCCGCGGACGGCGGAGCCCGGAGGGAGCGGGGGGGGCTCCCAGGGACACCGCCGCCTCGCCGCCCAACCTCCCCCGGCTTCCCGCCATCCCCCGCCCCGGCCGT
>JAAGAY010135135.1:17239-63771 GCA_011801015.1 Ardeotis arabs
TCGGCCGCGGCTTTAGGATTTAATCGTTTTCTTACGCCCAGCCGAGGAGTGGGCTGCGGCTCCTTTCTGTGCCGTTGCGGTTTTGCCGCCGGGTCCGCCGTGCCCGAGAGGGCGAGCCCCGGAGGTTTTTCGCTCCTAGCCAAGGGCAGACGTTTCCTCTCCTTTAAACTGACGCGATGAAGTTAGCAAAACTGAAACGCCGTGCCGTTTGCGCTGCTGCGAAGCCAAACCCAAATAAAAACGCAACGATTGTTTTGCTTTTATGCGATGCCTCACCACCCACAACTGCTAAAAGGAAAGTTCCAGCTGCGACTCGAGTGGTCGCCCTCTTGGTTTTGAGGGGTTTGTACCAGCAAGGGAGGATGCATGGCACTTTACCCTTAACGAGGAAACTGGAAAGGTTGAAAGGTTTTAGGACATGAAAGTGGCTCCAGGATTGGAAAGCCAAAAAAATGGGAAAAGGAATGAAGTTAGGAAAAGATACAGACAGAACGGTGAACGAAAGCGTTTGGATATAAGCAAAATAAACACAAAACAAATTGGTGTGAAGTAATGATAATAAATTTTTAAAAACACTGCAGGATGGGAAAAAAGGCTGTTAAAAATATATCGACTGATGTTCTTCCTCTGTTTAGGCCTTAGACTTACCAACAACTAACACTGTTTAGGCCTTAGACACAAAAATAACACTAACTTAAATTGTCTACTTAAAAATGTCTTTTGCTGACAGGCACTAAACACAGTGATGAGCTGTGCCTGTGAGAATCTCTCGCCAAAAGCCCTGCAGAGAACTGAGAAGCTCAGGAGCACTGACGTCCTTACGGAAGACCGAACAGTGGGAATCGCTGATGAAGTCCATGGGGTAACTAACACCGAGTCGTAAACAAGCATGAATATTTATTATGCCCCTCGGTGGTATATTCAGCTGGGAACCTGCCTTATGGATCACTAAAGGATTTGGCTCGGGGGCTGCGTTCTTTATATTACATATCCATATGTTCACATTTGAGCACGCAGGTGAAACCCACCGCAGCTTTGCCTAGCAGAGGTTAAAAAAAGTCATTGAGTCTTGCCTCAGCCCTGTCTGTTTGTCCTGTGGTTGCTGCAGAGGGTTATGATGCTGCAGAGCTTGTCCTTTTCCAGATGAACCCAGTTAGTTGTGAAGAATGGTAACTCCCTGAACAACAAACGCACGCTTGATCTGTTTGGATTTCCCAGATAATGCTTTCCACTAGGTCCCTCAGTAGGAACCGTCATCTTCTGTGTTCAAAAACGTTTTAATTGGGCAGAAATTCCCAGATGCCGGTCTCCAGGAGTATCTGACACCCCTGCCTTCCTCGGTGACAGCTGTTTGCTTTCCAGCTAACTGGCTGAAGAGGGAAATCCTGCGCATCCATGCTTCACACAGCTCAAATGGGTTCACGAGGCTACCTGTACGCTGCGGAAGGTCCTTTTCGCTGACAGGATCCACTGTGTTTGTGCCAAAGCTCCCGAACCTCGTTTACAGCTTACACCCTCCCAGAGCTTGTAAAAGGCTATAAGCAATTCACTGTCCCTGAACAGTGGGTCCTTATTCCCCAGCTGTCATCCTCGCATTTGAGCACCTCTTGTCTTTCTAAATCCTCTTTTTCTAAAGTCCTCTTTTCTAAAGCCTTCCTTTTCTTCCCACTCCACTGCTGAAGGAATGCAACATTTTGAGGCTTCCCCTGATTATGGATGGCTTTCCGTCTTCATTACGAAAAATGCTGAAATAAAGCTAAAGGGAATACGACAATATTCCGTTCTGAAACATTAGCTGCTGCAGCACTTGTGTCCTCAACTATGCAGGAGATAGCACCGTGCATTTTTCTGCTTAGTACATTGGCTCGATGGCTTTCGATCCAATTAACTTGTTCTGCTATAGAAAAACCCTCAGCTCTCCTCAGATAGTGCAAGGCCTCAAAATATTTCATTTGTTTTCTAAGCCGACAAACACGTGGGTGAATAACAGCATGAGGGCGATAGGTGAAGTACGAGAGGTTTCTCATTCCTTGGTAGACAGCAGGATGAGAACTTATTTTTATGATTTTTCCCTGGGAAGCTAGTGCTTCACATTTACCCTTTTTGTTTCTTAAAAACAAAAGAACAATAGCTATCCTGGTTAGCGGGGCTATTGTCCCTCTGTGCCCAATAAATGAAATCTCTCTGCTTACGTGAGCACTTGAGACATATCTCTGCATTCTGCTCATTCTCCTTTGTGTTGCTCTGCTGAGGTTTCTCGCATTTATTCCCTTCTCTCCAGTGTTTTTCACACCCGTTTCTCTCATCTTTCTTTTGTCCTCCATTCATACGCTGTTGCTGGTCTGGATTTGAAACAGCGTGGTTTGTACTAAAGGCAAGTCCATCATTTTAACTGTGCTGAAACCATAACTGTGTCGAGAGCACATCGGAACTGTGTTAAAACATCAACCATTAAAACATTCTAACAACGCTAAAATCTGGGCACAACTGGCCAGATCTTCAGAGACACCTAATGAGCATCCAAATAGCTCTGAAGGTGTCGGCCAGCTTCCACCTAGTTGGAAAAATCTGTATTTGGCAACATTTGTCTGTCCTTGACTAACTGCCCAGCCACTGCAGCTAAACCATGCATTAAAGTACATAAGTTTTTTTTTTTTTTTTTTTCCCCTTTTATTTCAGTGGAAAGTAGGACATTGGGGCAGAAGACTGCACCTGAGTCATTCTCTCACGTCTGCTTCCAATGTCAGGATGTGCTTTCCCCTGTCCGTGCTTGGAAGCTTCATTTGCTTGAAGTAAAGCATCTGCTTTCCGCCAGCATCACTACAGGACAAATAGAATGGTGTTCCTGCCAAAAGCAATACAGCTGGAAAAGCTAGGGGTCTGGGGGTTAAAAGCTTTGTTAAATAGAACCAGGTACAGTAATTGTGGGTTTGGGGATATTTTACTGTAATTTTAGAGGCAAACATTCACATAAGGAGCTCTCCCCGATATCCACCTGCGTGAAATGGTCCAGCAGCCAGACGCTGTTTGCCCTGCTACGCTGAGCAGTGAGGCAGCGTGCAGGCTCAGAGATCAGCAAGGGCTTGTGAACAGAAGTAGCTGAGTAGCTGTTCCAAGTCCCTGAACGTGCACAGGTAATAATAAACATATAGGACTGGACTTCTGTTGTCATTGTTGCTCTTTTGCACCTAAGGACCCAAAAGACGTTTCCGTCTCCAATATTCCTGTCCCACAGAGGTCTGCAGATGTAAAGAGCCAAGACAGTGGTTCATCACTTCGAGTTCTGCATAGTAATTTCTAGGGATTATAAAGACCTAAAACTCTCCCTCTCCTGGTGCACCCGAGAATCCCCTTCCTTCTTTATTTGTTAACAAAGAGACACAGCGTTGCATCCTCCTTGGATCTTTGCCTCCCACGCTCAAGGGTTCGACTGGTAAATCAATGTACGAAGGGCGAGCTTCCAACAGGGAGGGCTTCAGCAAGACCTTGATATTGGCATCATCTTTGGGGATTTCACATTTGTTGAATAGTCCCAGATAAATGAAGGAGGAAGGTTTTGCTGTTGTTTCATAGCTTGCTGTTAGCAACTTATTCATTGCACTCAGAGGAATATCCATCTTTTTCTTGGCTTTCACCACAACTGCACTCCATGGACAACTGTGCCGCTTGAGTCCCGCCACTTTAGCGCTGATTTGTGCTTTTTTTTCCTTGCCTCATTTTTCCTCTTGCGAGCACAAACTTCTAAATTTGCCTCAGATTCCAAATTAGCCATGCCTGCTCTTGCATACTGACTCTCACTCAACCATATATCTGTCATTGGATCCATTAGTACGTACAGTAGTGAGTTCAACTTTCTGCATGTGTTGCTGAGCTTCCTCTGTGGTGTGCTGGATCTTGAACAGGGTGGAGGGTTGGGGAGCAAAGAAGCAGTAAGTGTTGTCCCCATGGTGTAAATCATTGGGAGCTGGCTTGCTCAGCATATTAATTCGAGCTCTTGACACCCCCTCCTCCACCCATCCATCTCTCCTACAGCAGGGTCACCTTGAGTTTAAAGATGTGCTTGTTAGGATGTGATGGGATCCAGAGGGGAACAGAGATAGCCTGCCTTATACACGTGTGCAAGTGAAATCTATAGATCTTGCCCGAGTGCGACTTTGCATCTCTACACCCTTCAAGGGCTGGCTTTGGGAATCCGAGATCTTGCACTCAAACAGTGGATATTAGTTTTAACTCCAGAGACATGGCCAGGTTTAGAGATCGATCCTCTACTCTCCAGTCCCAGAGAGGAGTAAACTCCTACCATCTTGCTTTGCAGCACAGAGCTCTGCAGGCAACTGGTGCAAAGGCATCAGTTTTGGATGTGCTAAAGAAAAGGGGTTTTTTTTCACTTTTATCGATAGAGTGCCCCAGAGCAGCTTTTATTAAGCCTTTCTCTAGCTGTCCTACTACTTGGTATGCATCTGAGAGGAAACTAAATGAGCTGGGGTTTTGTTTTTTTTTTTTCCTTTGTGCATCCTGATTCATTCCTTCTTCTTTTCAGAAATTATGGCTGAAAATAATCCATTTCTAACCATTTAGTGGGACTTAGCATCATGAGGACTGTTAGCACCTTTACGTCCCAATGACTGCATCTCTAAAACTAGTTTCCTCTTCCAGACTTCTCAAATCTCTCTCTATTTACCATCTGTTCTGTCAGATTTCTTGTTAGAGTAAGTACCTGTGTTGGCTTTAATCTGTGATGATGACAGTACAACTGTTGCCCTCTGGGATGGGCTGAAGGCCAGAAGATGCAAATGTCTGTTCTTCTCACCCTGACTCTACTCTAACCCTGTCATGGCTTTCACATGTGATGCCTACAATTAAGAACAGTCTAAATCCAGGCTTTGACCTACAAGAAGTGACTTCACTGGCTGGATGTCATAAAACTTCGTAAAACACATGTCAAAACTGATGCTGGAGTAGTATCAAAGGCTTTCAAACTCACCTTCAACGAAATGTCCCATCATATCGCTTTTCCCTTCAGGAAAAGCTTGGCAGAATAGCCACATCTTGTGAATGTGCTCTGCAGGTCAAGAAATGCAAGCTCTGAGCAGCTGGAGGTGCAAAGCAGGTGCCAGCATTATGGGCTAATAATTGCAAATGTTTTGTTACTAGCCTCCCGTTTCCTGACACTGCCGCTGCTCCGATACCTTATTTTGCGTTTATCGTCTCCGCACGGTTAACTTGGCCGTAACTCAAAAGTCCGCCCTACCTTCGTTCTTGTTCGCATCCGCAAGATCCTTTTACTCAGCTGGGGGAGTGCTTTTAACTGCAGGAGGTGGTATAGACTGACACTTAAGGGAGAGGCTTGTCAGCTGCGGACGCTTTCCCGCAGCTGTGTAAACTCTGGGCGCGGGCAGCTGTTCCCCTCCAGATCTGGCTACAGGAGCTGGGAAGCCTGGCACCTTCAGCTATTTGTTACCAGCCCCCAGTTCAGCCTCGAAACCGGGATGCATAAGTGTCCCCTAACATGCTGCGGCACCACGACGGCTGACCTTGTGTTGGGGAGGGTGAAGCCCTTGTGTAGCCTGTTCAGAGGGACGCTGGCATCCGGTCAGAGGGACTGTGTAGCCTGTTCAGAGGGACGCTGGTCTCTTCCTCCGGTAGCAAAGAGACATCGTGTCTCTTCCTCCAGTTGCAAAGAGATGTCGTCTACATCATGAGGCTGTCTGCATCCAAGTGCTGCCCATCCCTTTCTGCTTCTTTGTCGTTCCCTGGGGGACCTGGACAGGCTGCTTCTCCCTCAGGGCCACGCAATGTAATTCCCTGACTGTCAGGAAACCGTGACCCTCGGAAAGTGGCACATGGCCTCAGGTGATTCTGTGTTACAAGCAGCGCTAATCCTGACCCCCATTCAGGTGCTGCTCTCCCCCACAGCTGCTTTGATCAAGGCAGGTCAGTTCCAGGAATATAAATTGAATGCTGAGAGAGGAAAGTGGAGATATTTCTTCATTGTCTTTTGTGGGAAACAGGCTTTGAGCTAATCTGGACCTGAAAAGTTTAGGATCTTACATGGTGGAGCCGACACCGGTCAGGGACAGTACATGCAAAGGTAAAACACTCCTTTATGAGAGTGAGCAAACAATCAAGCAGCCATACAGGGTGATAATCAAAGTTTCTGGTTCATGCGAGTGTTTATTGTGGTTATAATTGTGTTTCCTGTAGGGAAAGCTGTAAGATGGACTCGGAGGAAGCTTTTGCTACCTTGCATCATGCAGTTCCTCCAGACTCAGGTTACAGGATGAAGCTGTTGTGCGCTGGCGGGACGTGCAAGAGGTTGGAGTCCCAGCTCTCAGCAAAAGTCTCGGGGAAGATGAAGTGACCCGTGAAGAGGCCTTTCCCCTCCTTGCTGCTACACCAGGGAGCCGGGAAGAGAGTAGCTCTTGCCTGGGCAGCTCTCCCTGGCAGCAGGAGCAGGTGGCTGTCTCCTCTCCTATGTGGGACCCGGCTGGCATCCCTACGGTCCTTTATAAAAGCGGGCTTACAAAAGCAGCCTGTCACTCACTTATCACAGCCCAAGGCCCCTCTCACCTGCCACTGGGCAAACAGGCAGCTGAAACCCTTTGGGTGAGAGCCTCCTCCCAAAAAATGAGCTCCAAGGAGCCACATGTTTCTCGGAGGCTATTAAACGTCCCTTGGTGACCTGCCTCCTCTCCATGCGCAAAAGGGCCCTGCGCCTGCTGGTGTAAATCTTTCCCAGTATACCTCTGCCACGGGAGCTATAAATAGGCTGGGGGATAAGACAAAGGGAAGCTTTCTTAAAATGGAGGATACCACGGGTAATGTTTGAAGGAGTGGGAACTTTAAAGGGGAGGCAGGGATTCGGGGAGATTTTAAAGCTGTTGATTTGGCTGATGCTGTAGGTCTCAGAGAGGGGAAGGCTGTCACTCTGAGGATCTTTTCCCTTTTTCCCTTTACTAAAGCAGGGTGTTGTCTCTCCTTTCAAATAAAACCCATGTACTTTGATGATGATGGATGGCTGCTGGGAAGAGAAGTTTGTGTATCTTCTGTTTGCTGGCCTCAGAGCAGTGGAGCTGCGTCGAGCCTGACAGCCTCCCCTTTTGTGAACCACTGCCTGGCAGTACAGATGCTCGTTTGTTTAAATAAAAGCAGCCAAGGGGCTTGTGTGGTCTCCGCAGTGCAGACCCTACCCTTCCTCGGCCTTTCACAGCTACCGGCCTTAGGATGCTACTGCAAGCCGGAGAAGTAAAAATAAGGAAGGAGGGAGCGAGCCTCAGGAAGCCAAATCAAATGGCGGTAGCAGCATCTCAGGAAGCTCGCCCAAGGTGGTGGGGTGCAGGGCAGGTGAAGAAGATCAGAAGCGTAGGAAATCAGGGAAACAGATGTGGCCGTGCCAGGCTTTGGGGAGGGAGCTCCTGAGATGCGGGGCCGGCATTCCCATACGTTCCCATCTGGCGGCGAAGGAAATTATGTAAAGTGGAGGGGCCAGGGGCCCCCTTTCTTTTTTTTTTTTTTTTTCCTTCCAATTCTTTTCTCCCCTCACTTCCCATGATGCAATTAAACAGCCATTGCTGACATCATCATGTATGCACGCTGAATGCAGCCATTGTGTCTCGGCTGCGGTGCTGTACTATATATAGATTAGTTGCCAATCTCTGCTATGTATCAGCAGGGAAGACACCCAAGGAATTAAGTGAGCAGTTGCACTGTAGGACTCCTGGCTTTTGTCCCGTGGCCTCGAGACACGATGGACTGTACAGTGGTACTAGAAATAATCAAAGATAAGTGATTTGGAGACCAAGGCAGGAAACTCTTGAAGGATTGATTTGCGGCAGTGGTAGGAAAGCAGCCTTCTAGGTTGTGAAGCATGAAGCAGAAAGACAATTTGACCCACGCATGTTGCTAGCTTCTTTGACGTAAAAATAAATGGTTAGCCAGTAGTCTCCCTTCACCAGTCTCTGTGCCGGGCAACGCTAAATAGCTGCAGATCCTGCTTTCTTGGCCTTGGGTAGATATAGGAAAAACGTCCACCTGGGAATTGTGGGTTTGCCCTTCTGGGCATTTGAGGGGACAGAGTTAGTGATCTCGCCTCTGCGGGCAGTAAATGCACCCCGCAATCTGCTGTGCAGAGACCAAGCAGGGCAGCCAGTGCCTGAGCATTCAGGGAGGACTGCAGCTACATCTGCGGACACCATGTGTCGTGGAATCTCTTCCACGCGAAGCCTCTTCAGGTGATCTTGCCTGCACTAGGTGAGGGAAATTTGGTCCTGTGCATTTCCAGTGACAGGATTTTATTTTGCAGCAAGATGGCTCTGTTAGCCCCTTCTCCCTCCCTCCCACCCAGCCCTTTGGCAGGAGGTGACAGGACGTGGCTGAGCCAATCTAACAGCTCAGCACTTCAGAAAGGGGCAAGTCCAGCTCCTTCCCTCTAGCTCCTGCTCTTTGCCGCTCATCTCTGGACACCTGGGGCAGCTGACAGCAGGGACTGAGGAGCGCTCCAGCAGAGGAGGTGGTGGGACCCGGGAGCTGGATGAGCAGCAGAGAGTTGGGGTCCTTGGAGGTAAGCAAACCCTCCCTGTTCAGCAGCGAGCTGTTAGATTGACTCAGACAACAGACAATTTGAGGGTGTAAATTGACCCTCAAAGGAAAGCTTTGATGTTGGAGACTTTTTTTCTTTCCTGTTGACTTCACTCCAGGCCAAATTCCAACTGAACTGTGACCACTAGCAGCTTTCTCAATCATTTCTTGAAGCCCCATACCGAGGTGATGAGACCGAGTGTTGCCGCAGCCCCAGGCACTCACCTTCCTGCCCTTGCACTGCCCTTGGGCCTGTCACAGCATCTCTGCTCCTAAGAGGTGTTCAGGTCTTCACTGTATAAATGGTACTTTTTGTTGCTCTGGCTCCTGCTAAGCATTTAAGAATAAGCTGAGTGAAAATGTTTATTTCTTGGAGTCCCTGTGAGAATGGCTGTTGCATTGGTAATAGGCAAAGAAAATGCAGCCAGGCTGATTTTGAAAATCTTCAGGGATGGAGGTTCCCCAGCCTCTTTGTGCCCCTGCTTTCGTGTCTGACCCATCTGTCACAACAAAGAAGGTTTTTCCTTACATCCAGGTAGGATTTCCCTTCCTGCAGCTCGTGGCTGCTGCCTCTTGTCCTTCCAGTCTTCTCAGGCTAAATGAACCCTGTTCCCTTAGCTTTTCTTCACACATCACGTTCCAGTCCTCTAACCATCTTAGTGACCCTCTACTGCACTTGCTCTAGTATATCCATATTTTTCTTGCACTGGAAGCCCCAAACTGGACACGACACCTCAGGTGCAGTCTCGCTACTGCTGAAAACAAGGGGAGGATGACTCCCCTTGACCTGCTGGTTACGCACTTGCTGATCCAACCCAGTCTGGAGTTAGCCTTCATCCCTGCGGGAGCACGCTGCTCGCTGGGACCCTGAGATCCTTTTCTGCAGAGCTGCTACCCAGGTAATGCGTCCCCACTGTTGCAGGGAGTTATTTCAGATGAGGTGCAGGACCTTGCATCTGCCCATGCTGAACTTCATGAGGTTCCTGTTGCTCCATTTCTCTAGCTTGTCCAGGTTCCTCTGAACAGCAGCCCTGCGCACCAGGGTAGTGACCTCCTCCTGCTTTGATATTGTCTGTGAACTTGCTGAGGAAGTGTTCTCTCCCACTGTCCAGGTCATATTGGTGTAAACCAGTTCTGGCCTCAGTATTGACCCCAAAACTCACTACTCATAATTGGCTGCCTGATGGACTCCAAATCCATGACCACTCTCTCTGGAGACTAAGCATCCAGACAGTTTTTCACCCACTTTCTACTCCATCCGTGCAGCCCATACCTCTTCGGTTTGGTTACAAGGATGTTATGGGAGACCACAGCAAAAGCCTTGCTAAAGCGAAGGGAAGTGACATCCTCTGCCCTCCTCACCCCTGGGGAGCGAGTCTCTTTTTTCATCAGGAGGGCAGGCAGGCTGGTCAGGTACACTTTGCGCTTGGAGAACCCATGCTGGCTATTCCTAGTCACTCTCCTGTCCTTCACGACGTGGACACAGAGTCCCTCAGGACTTGCTTCGTAATTTTACCAGGTGCTGGGTTGAGTCTGACCAGCTGGTCCTTTCCCAGATTCTCATTTCTGCCTTTTTTTTTTTTTTTTTTGAAGGTAGGAATCTTTCTCTAGTCATAAGGAACCACTCTTTGTTGCTATGACCTTCCAGAGATGAGAGAGTGTGGCCTCGCAGTGACATTGGCCATCACCCCCAGCACCCTTGGGTGCATCCCCTCCGGTCCCATCGACTTGTGTGTATGCAGCTTACCTCCGTGCTCCCTAGCTTGACCCTCCTATAGTGTGGGGAGTGCCTCTCTCCCCTAGTCCGTGGAACTGGGCTGAGACCTCGCCAACAGAAGTGAGGCAAAGAAGACACTGAATGAGGCATCTTCAAGTCTGTTGTCAGGTGTCAGCGAGGTAGGAAGCTGTGTGCCAGGGGATGTCACAGCTCGGTGGGGTTGGTGCCTGCCCCATAGGCAAGCCAGGAAATTAGATGTCGTTTAAGTACAGAGCAGCTCATTGCAGTTCTTGGCTGACCAGATGAGCTCTGCCTTTCTCTTAGATGGCAGCTAAAGCTGCTGCTGCGGAGTCAAAACATCTCAGTTTATGTGGACTGTGAGTCGGTATGGCACTGGGCGCTCAGCCCTGTCCTGCAGTGTGCCCCTGATGGTCAGGGACAGTGGGGTGGTCTCCAGCATAATGCCAAGCTCTTCAGCATGTTTCTAAGTCTGGATTTGGGACAGATTAATGCCCTTCACCATCAGTGGGGTGTGTGCATGTGTATTGCATTGTCCGTCACAGCCGGGTGTGCTTTGCACTTACCCAAGCAGAGGGCAGAAACAATATCAGGTTCTATGTCTCACCAACCGAAACCGAATGGGATAGCACATGAGCTGATGCTGATGGCAGACCTCAAGTCAGGCACCTGTTGGCAGATTAAACACAGACCTGGTTGAAGCTGACAGATGTACAAAGCAGCCTTCAAGTAAGACAAAAGGAGCACGTGAAGATCCCTGTGCAGCGTTATCACTGCTGCTCTAGAAGCCACTGCTCACGGCATCACAGCAAGCATTGCACCGCCTGGAAAACAGCAGCCCAGCAAAGCCCCAAATGCTGCTTCTGGGGGATGACACAGGACAGTGGCAGTTAATGACTGCAATTAACATTGCAGAACTTTTTCAGTTTGACTGAGGACCAATCCATGGTGTTACAGTCTATTTTTCAAACAATTGGAAAACATCACCTTATTAAGTTTACAGATGTTCGTCAAGTGGAAGAAGAAGACACATTATCCTAGATCATTGCTACAGTGTAGCCTGATGTGTTTCTGTTTCTCCTTGTACTTGTTAGTCCTTTACTTGCATGTAGATTGCAGAGTGAATGAGAGGCACGAATTTGGATATGAGAATTTGATCCGGTTTAAGCCCTTCTGATATGTCTGTCTTCACCAGTAAAAACAAAGGCAGCATCAGAGCAGATGGAAAATACAGTGGTGTTTCTGGAGGTACAGGGGAATGCTTTGTATTTCCTGGATGCGAACAGTATTTCTAGTTGGTAATAGCTATGCTGGAAACGATTGTCTTTCAGTCATCTTTTTAAATCCCAGATACAGAAAACCTGTATTTTTTAATTGATTTCCTATATTTTCTTTATATAGCTTGATACAGCACCCTAAAAGCTTCCACCTCACTGGGTAATTATATTTTGTTTTTAAGGTGGAAATGTTTTAAACGTCCTGTAATGTTAAACGCCTCCCAAAAATACTTTGAATATTGGCCAAAAGCATGGCTGGAGGATGATTGACTCCCTGACTGTCCAAACAAAACTCCCAGAGCACCGAGCACCCCTAGGACACTGGGCATCTCAGGAAAATTAAAACACCCAACCCCAACAGCAGGAGCTGAGAGTTGAGGCAGCATCTGGCCTGCCTCCACGGCCCTTGGGCACCTTGGCCGCTCTGAACTGAGTTCATGTATTTGTCTTTTAAGATGAAGTTTTGTTAGACATTTATTCTCTGACTGCGCGGATCCAAAAGTTAGGAGGAAAATTGGTAAAAGCTGTAGTTCCTCAGCAGCAAAACCTTTTCACAAAGCCTGAAGTGCTGATTCTCTCCTGACCCACTGACGTGGTAGACTGAGGGTGTCTCCAAAAACCCGTAAATAGCTATCTGATCCCGGCAACAGTGATCTGCAAAGCTATGAAGCCGTCTCTGCTTTTCAGGTTTCTGATGCAAGCGCCTTGCATAACACCTCAGGCTTCCAGGTACAGGAACCGCAGGCAGCCCGTCAGGCTGAACGCGTATCTTATCCACCTTGGGGCCAAAATAGCCTGACCTTTAGATGATCTTCAGAAGATGATGAATAATGTATTGCATCTCCCAGAAGGCTGATTTCTGCCCATACAGTAACTGACAGTTTTCCTGACATCAACCAACTGTGTCAGCTTGTATCTTTTCAAAAAAAGGTTCTGGGGTTACTGAGGGGAAAAACCTGTAAGGTGGAGGAAGGACAGCTTCAAAAAGAAGTCAAAAACTCTTGCAGGCGTGAAACGGGAGTGAGCCTTGGGACAGCCGTGCTGTCACACCGTGCCTGCAACATGGGAGTTCTCCTGACCACAAGAAAATCTATCAAAGAAGAAAGAGCAGCAGGACTAGAGGGAGACAGCAGGAACCGAGAGCTAGGAGAGCACTTCAGAGAAGTTAATTAGTGTTGCGTTGGTGTTTGTGGGTGAGCAGAACTGTGAGCAAGGGCATATATTTACGAGATTGTTTAGAAACTCCCAAAGAAGCTCTCTTAATTGGCAAAGGGCAGGACTGAGCCAGCACTGACACACATATGAGCTGATATGGGAAATAATTTAGATGTCACTCGTTAAGGAAAAGGCATTACAGGAGTAAGTCCAAGTCCTTTGGTTCAAAGAAATCTCCAGGACCACTTCAGCATAGCTGCCTGTCAGCTCTGGCTGTTTCCCACTGGGCTGGGGCTGTCCCCAGCAGCCCAGGGATCACCAGGGGCAGCTGGGTCTCAGCAAACGCATCTCCGTGCCAGGGGACTCCCCACAGCACCCTTCTGTGGGAGGAAAGGCTTGTCTCCCTCTGCTCTCCCTTTCTCCCATGGTTGCCATTAAAAAGGCCCAGGAACAGCAGCTCCCTGTTGTGAGTCACCAAAGTGACTTTTAAGCTCAGAGTGAATTTTCAAAGTGATTTAATGCGTAGAAGTTTACCCCTGTTCAGGGACGGGTAAAACTCCTAATCCTTGCTTTGGTGCTTTTGAAAATGCTGTGCCCTGCCAATGAGCCACAGAGGGGTTTGCAGGGTAAGAAGGACGCTGCTTGAGTTTCCTCTGCTTTTCTGGGCCAGGCCATTTCCTGGGAGCAAGCCCTACAAAACGCCCGAGCTCTCGCCCTCAAAGCATGGAATGGACATTGCAGCAGCAGGAATGGGCCACACTTCCTTCTGATGTGGTTTTGGGGCAGTGCGGCCCTTTGATGCTCTGTCCTGCTCCTCTTGCCATCCTTCTCGGCCCCTCGCCAACGCTCCACCAGGCTGTCTGCCTCTTTGCTCTAGCTGGATGCTCGCAGCAAGGTTGGGGTCATCTTAAATGCTTTTAATAGCAAGGTGGCCACTATTAAATGAAAATACATCTCTTAAATGAAAATATGTATTTAGACACAGCAAGTGCCTTAGCTAAAGGGGCTTTTGGGGAAGAGCTACGTTGCAAGGAACAGCGTTTTCTGCCAGCGTAACTTCACTGGAGTCAATGCAACATCTTCTCCTAAAAAAAGCCTGTGTGCAGGGGATCGTATCCATCAGCAGGATTGGAACTACTTGGAAATAAGAGCACAGACTTTTAAAACGTGATAAAAAGAGTGCTTCTCTGTGACTTATTACATGCTCCTTATGCCTAAGATGACACCACTTGTGTTCCTTTGCACTCGTATGATTTTAAGCACCTGGAGAGCTTGGCTGGTCTCACTGGATGCTGTTTGTGTTTACCATGATGCTGAGGTTATGCTGCAGATGTATGCTATGGTCTAACCAGGTGAGACTACTGGTTTTGACTCAAGTGTGTTTGATCTTTTATTTCTCTTGGGGTTTTATCTTCTCGGGCGGTTCTCTGAACTACGCGTTGCTCCAAGGTCTTCTCCGTGCCTTTGGAAGATAACATCCATCTTGTTGGGACTTGCTGTTTAAACGGCGTGGAAATGAAGGGCCGTTTGACTCGCCAGGCTGCCTTAAGCCTGCTGCGATCCGATCCGTTAGCAACTTGGGTGACAAAGCAGGAGCTGCATCTTCCAGGGTCTGCAGTGCAGGAAGAAAGCAGGGACAAAGGAGACAGGAATTCAGTGTCTGGTCACCACGGCCAGTGGGTAGGAGAATGGTTCCAGAAATATGCCTCTGAGCATACCCAATATTTACAGGAGGAAATGGCTGAACGTGGCTCCCCTTGTTCCTCTGGTGGGTCTGTGCTCACACCCCTCCAAGGTTGGAGTGGGCTCCTGTCGCTCCCTTGCAGGCTGCATCCGCCTGGCTGAGCTCGGGCTGGGGCAAAGCCCTCTCCTGGGGAGGGGTGAGGTGGACACGAAACCTTTCTCAGCCGCTCTTCAGCCAGCATCTTCTATTACAAGGAAAGATGACAAATTGTTTGTTAAATTATTTAAGATATTACTGACTGGTTATGAATTATTAAAGTGTTTATTACTTACCATTGGGATGGCAACTCAGTGCAGAAAATCACAAGGCTTCAAGAAACCCGAGGCTGGCCGTGGTTTGTCAGACGTGCTGCAGACTCAGGGATGAGCCGAGGTGGTGGGTGCAGTCATGAGAAAAGGCACGGCTGGAGCCCCCAGCGTGTTGCAGCCTGCGCTGCTGTGGATATGGCTTTGCCACTGGTGCTGCAGTCTCACAACCTCCTGCCACCCCCACCAGCCTCCAACGCTATTTTTACTTAAGATTTTCATGATGGTAGTGCTAGACCCCTTTGTATCGTGTGGACGTACCACAGAGACAGGCCTTGTCCCAATGGTTTGCTGCCTATTACTGCCATTTTCTTGTTAATTAAACCATCTTTAGGTAGGAGAGGACACCACTAAAGCAAGAATATGCTAATTCTCATCAGCAAATGCATGTGTTTGGTTTATGGTTTTGCTCTGTTGAAGATATTTGAAGTTTTTTATACCAGCCTTTTTTTTCCTCCTTTCCAGCCTCCCCCGTGCTTGGGATTTTTGCTTTCTGTTTTAATTTTCCCATTCCTTGAAACTGTAATCATGTGCTGACCATTAGGACTTCTGTTCAATGCATACTTATCCTTTGCGGTCACCATTCAAGAGTCGGAGATTAGTGATCAAAGAAGGAGTGTACCTTATCTTCCAATGTTATTTTGAGAAAGACAAAGCAAGGAGATAAAAGTAGCCTGTTTGGACATGCAGCTCTGCTTAACAATACCTCCACATCACTGTCGAGACAGTCAGGATTGGGCACGTGGTTAAAATGTAACTCTTTGGAGCAAAAATTCTGCCCGGGTGTTCTGACTATGCAACATGGCTGCTAAAAAACACGAAGAGGTTCACAATCACATTTGCGGCTGAGCGAGATGAGTGTGAGGCGTACGGACATCACGGCATCCCGCACCCACAGGGCAGTCAGCGATTGCTGGAAATCTCTGAAAGTGTTTGTGAGTACAGTCAGCTGAATATGTTTGTCCTTGAAACGCACTGTTTCTTATTTAGCATCCTGTGTTCGTTTTTCCTCCCTTGCAAACATTTCAGTCAGTCAGCCCAGGAACTGATTAAGCCACCCAGTAAACACAGTGCAGATGTCAACGTGAAAAATTCACAAGCTATTCATAACAAGCCATCTGCTGAAAATAATTTGTCTAAACTATTTGGGGAAAATTTACGAAGTCATGAAAACGCTCAGAGATATTTGGGAAGATTCTCATTACCAAAAATCAGGAGGAGGCCTAATGATATGTTTTGGGTACAACTGGAATCTTTATGGCTTGTTGCAGGATTTGGGATAATAAAAGCTCTTTGGCCTGCTGTGCTAAGCACTGGCTGCTCACTTTCGAAGCATGTAAACCTGTTTCACATTCATGATTACCCCACAAGAATGAGCAGTTTGGGGGCAGGCTGTGGTCTGATGTACATTCCCAAGGCGGTAAATGGCTGAACTCCCACTCAGGCTGTATTTGGACTACATCGGAAATCCAGCCTTCAGAAATTCCAACCACCCAAACAATAGCATACAGCTTTGCTCAAGAAGAGGCAAACATAACCTTCAACAGTTTTTCATTCAGGTAAATCGTTGTTTCTTTGGCCATTCAAGCTGTTTCGCTAGTGTCGTATCCCTGTTTTCAGAGCTCCTGCGGAGTCCCAGAGACGGGCGCTTTGACCTGCCGTGGCTCCAGGAGCATGGTTCTCCGTTCTCTGCATCTCTGCTTTGCCTTGTTTGGACACTGGTGCTTTGACAGACACCTGAGCTGGCTAAAGTGGTTTTTTTTGTGCGTGAAATGCAGACTTGGGCCCCTGGGAGATGTATTTGCTTGTGGATCAGAGATCTCACCTTTAAACCACGAGCAATTTCCTGAAGAAGGCTTAAAGTGAAATAAAAATGAAGTGAAAAAGATTAGTATCTTCAGGGGACATTTTCCAGCATATCACTTAAATCCTCCTCCCCAGCATACAGGCTGAGTAAAGGTTAATCTTACGGCATATAAAATCCAGTACCATCCACACTCCCTCAATATATGCATTTCCAGGAGGAATTCCTCTGACTGAATGTAGCTGGCAGCCACACCAAAAGGTATCTCAGAGCTTAACGGCCACGAGTCAGTGGAGATCTACGTCCATCAATCTCCAGTGGATTTAAAAGTCACTTGGGGACATTGCTGCTGTGCACATGTGGGATGGGGGCTTCCTTTGTGGGAGGACCATATGGACCCAGAAGAAAGACCTCTCCGGAAGCCCACACTGAGAGGCAGTTGTCAGAGGTTTCGCTTTGGGGTTAATGGGCCTGCGGTCAAACAGATAGGTAGGTAGGCACTTAATGAATTTTTCAGTAGATGGTCCATCTGAAGTCTGTACTTACTGAGTCATTCACGTGTCCTGTTTCTTTTTTTCTTTGGAAACTGTCAGTGTAAATATTCTAAACAGACTGAAATGTACCTGAGTGCAGCTGGTTGCTGAACGCCACCAATGATGAACACAGGAAAATTTGTTTGATGCCTGCAGCAAGAACTTGCTTCCCATTTTTAAGCAGCTTCTGATACTGAAGTCCCAAGGATGTGCTTTTAAACAGAGATGAGCTAATGCATTGTCCAGCTGCTCTTGCCATTGTCCTGTGTTTGTTGGTAGTGGCCCATGTGCTCTTTGCCAGCTTAAAAATAAACATCCACAAGTAATATGAAAAGATGTTAGAGTATTATCTTGATGCTACACAATTCAGTGTTTTTCCATCTAAAAGTTAATTCCGTTCAATAAAAAACATGAAAAAATGCAGCATCTAGTGTTAACAGAGGGATAAAACAAATTTGTTTTATGAAAATACACCATGAAATGATGCTGCCAAATGAAGCGCTTCCAGACCTGTGTTCGCCTGCTTTTCTTGCTCTTTTGCCTGCTTGGTTTTTGTTTTGTTTTGTTTTGTTTTGTTTTTTTATTTAGTGCACTCTAACGCTGAGATCCACGAAGATGTTGGAGTCTCGAACTCTCAGTGTAAGCCCCATGGGAGTAAAGCACCTAAAAATCCTTCCCAAATCCTGGTCTGAGGCGCTCCAGCCAAAGATGCTGGACCCGGGCAGCGGCTGCTGGGGCTTCGACGGGGCGAGAGTGGCACCCAGCGGCTGCTGGCTCCATCGCCGGGCCTCCGAACGGCGCTTTTTGAAAAAAAAAAAAAAAAAAATTGAAAAACCCCACAAGAACGATGGCAGAGGCCTGAGGAAGCCGGAGGGAAGGTCTGGGCTTGCTGCTGCTGTGCTGAGGAGGGGGAGAAAAGGGGGACTCAGCGCTTTGGGATCTTGCCGTTAGGAATACCAGAGAGTGGGGTTTCTGCACCCCGCTAGTTTTGTCCCAAGGGAACCCTCCTGGGATGGGGACAGGGGTGCTGCGGGGCTGGATTGTAGGCGGCCAATCTCAGCTTTCTCCACTGACGAGAGAAATGGAAGAGGAGATGAAAAAAATCTGTCAGATTTAACCCCAATCCCAGTCAGTGGCATTTCTAAGACCACCTGGGTTCGGAGCACTGCACTTCAGAACAGATTTTTTTTTTTGGTAAAAATAATTTAATCCATTGCCTTGAGGTAACCAAGACCACACAGATCATGCCTAGCGAGGGAGCCAGCCCCAAAACCCATGGCAAGCACGGGTTGGTGTCTGCTGGGTGAGAGGAGATGGGCAGAGCAGGGCAGCTGTGGGAGTCCGTGGGCCACCAAGCCCACCCCGGGGAGAGCAAAGCATCGAGTGGGAGGCAGCCTGTTGCTCCTCTTCCTCCTCCAGGTCTGATCCAGAAGACAGGTCCAACAGAAATGGTGGCCAGGCTTGGCCTATTTTACTCCAGCCGAACTCCTAGGGTGAGCGGATCTTAACCCTACCCCTGTTCAGGGCGTTGAACATCACTGTCTTTGTCAGAAGAGACTGTGGATAAGGATGATCCAGCTGTGGTTTTGGCAAGGTGATAAATAAACAGTGCTCAAATAGCAGCATTTCAACGGAAGTGGAGCATGGTGGAAAAAATATTTTAGGAAAAATTGTATTTATTATTGTTTTTAATCTTTTTAGTGTGATTACAGACCAGGCAGACAATCTACTTTTCTTGTGGTGTAAAAGAATCCTCCTAAATGAATAAAATGTGGGATATGTTAGAGCGACGCTTAAAACCTAGAAAAAAGAGAAAACAGAAAAGCAGAGTGAACACAGGCAAGTCCCCATCTCAGCTCTCCTTGCCATCCGAGAATCCATGGTTGGGATCCTGTGAAAGACCAACCCCTGGTGGGACAGAATTAAAATTAGAAGAAGAAGAACAAAAAAAAAAAAAACCACAAAGTGACCCATGAAACCTAGCCCAGAAGGAAGGAGGGCCACCAGAGGAAATGAAGTTAAGGATGTGTTTGAAGGGAGTTTGTTTTCTCAAAGCCTTCCGTTTCACTGTGGCTGATTTAAAACGAGGGTTGTGTTTCAGCAGCAGCAGTTGTAGGAGTGTGAGATGGGAGCCCGCCGCCTCGGCCTCTGCCGGCACGCTTCGCACGGAGTTGTTTCTGGGACCAGACTCAGAAGCTGTTCCTGGGACCGGACCCAGAGGAAAAGCTGCCCTTTCACTCCTGCAGACCAAGCGATGCTGTGCAGGGCGCAAAAGGTTTCCCTTAGCCTGGCTGCAGATAAACGTGTTTGTTGCTCAGCAGTTTTCCTTGTTTACAGAAACAGTAGGCAGTGACACAGGGCAGTGCCTACCTGCACAGTGATTTGAGTGGTGCAACAACTGAACCAGATTTTGCCTGCTGAGGAGCTAGGGCCATGCCATCGAACCCTTTCACATGATAAACACTTCAGGAGTCTTCTTGCCCTCAGCAGCTCAACTTCTTCCCTCTCAGGTTAATGGCCTCACAAATACGCCTATTTGCTTATTTTATTTACTTCTTGCCTTCATTGTAAAGACAGCAAATCACCAAAGAACAGGTGTTTTTTTTGGGTTTTTTTTTCAGTGAGCTATTCAGCTCACTTACTGTTTTGAAAACGTCTCTGGAGGACACCTGAGGAAGCCATCATAGAGCAGAGATGATTCTGAGGCCCCATGCCAAAAAAAGTAGCCCTGAGCTGGTGTTCAACACAGCAAAATCCTGCAAAGAGATCGGGGATGGATGCAGGAGCAGAGAAGGGGTTTGATCCAGAGGACATGGGCTCCTGGGGTAGAAAGCCGAACGTGCTCCGTGGTGGTGTTGGGGAGACAGCTCTACTCCTGGTAGTAAGCTCAGTGCAGTTGAGGTTTCTGTGTCGTGGCTAAAGTAGTTTTTTCCTCATGGCCAAGTGCATGTTAAGCAATGGCCTGGATGCCTCTTCCCTGCCTCTCCTAAACACATCATGCAATGGGTGGGGCAGGACGTCAAGCCAGGCTCAAAAATGGTATTTTAGCAACTTCAGTGAAAATTTCACTCCTTCTACAATGCACTCCCTTCCCCCAGGCTGGTTGTTTTCCGAAGCCTGGGAGTCACAGACTGCTAATAGCAGCTCTTTTTGTCTCAAAGTGCTTCTCTGGGCCAGCCGCATCTGGGCTGCCCTCCACCTCCAGTCACAGTCTGGACGCCCATCGCAGACCTGCTCTTCTCAGGGCAACCCCGCTCCAGCCAGCAAAACCTCACTCCTCTGCACGCTCCCCTTTTTACCTTCTTCTTACCCACAAAATGCTTCCCACACATCGAGAAACTCTGTGGGGATCGTGGCAAAAACAACAAGCCCTGAGGATTTTGTAGCTGTATGCTGGGTGAGGAGGCTCGGACTGGGAGAAGGTCCTGCAGCGGTGGGTGGGTGAAGGTGTGGTGGTGCCTGCTGCTCCACCTTTCCCAGTTAATAGCAAGAGCAGCCACCTTTGCTTCCCAGTGCCCCAGGCTTCCGTCCACCGCAGGGGCATGATGGGGGTCCATGATGTCCCGTGATGTCAGCTGGAGGGTGCTGACACCATTAAGCAAACACGTTTCAAGGGATGGTTTAAATAATAGATTACGGGGAGCTTTCTGCTTAGCAAGGATCTTTACATTTGAAATACTAATGTTGTGTCTGAAAATACCAATGTGGATGGGGAAAAGTAAATTACACTGTCAGAAACAGAACTGGATAAATGCTTCAGCGGGGATGTTTCAAGTTCTTTAGCTCTTTTCAAAGCTGTACTTACACCGAATTGAATTGAAAAATATCTCCAGTGAAGGGGCGCAATTCTGCCATCACGATCCAGGGACCGAAGAGCTCGGTTATCCCTCGCCGTGGCGCAGGTGCCCGGGTGCTGAGCCGCATTTCAGAGCACAACGTCTGACTGCACGTCATGGCTGAGGACACTTTATTGCTTTCTGTCAACACCCTAGCACCGAGCTGGGAAGTAATATGTGCTTCTAGCGATGTGATCCCTCAGATGACATTTTAAATCAAGCTTCTGTCTGCGGGGAGGCATGAAAGATCCCATGATACCATTTTTATTTCGAGAAGAATAAAGGCATTCATCTCTGCAACATTGGCTAGATTCACTGCCTTATCCCAATAGGGCATCTTCACATAAACAGCTGAATTAAGCTGCAGTCTGGAATAGCAGTCAGGGGTAGGAAACTCAGGCCAGAAACTCAGGAACTAATTTTACTTCTTCACTAAAACTATCTGTGCTTTATTGCTCTGAAGGAGGGTAGCCGGCAGTTTGTAGCATGGCTTCCAAATAATGGTACCGTTTTCCCTTGGACTCTAGAGTCATTTTCACTTGAATGCTGGTGGCTGGTATTTATGTTTTCAAGCCCAGTTGTGGTCAGGAGTGTGAGAAGAAAATTAAAAGCAAGCTCCAACCTCTATTTTCAAGGAATCTGGCCAAGCTGTGGAGGTCAAATTGCAGTTTAAAGCTTTAAAATCCAGTTTTAGTTCTAAAAGGAGAAAGATTGCAGCAAGGCAGCCAAAAGACGAACAGTGATAACAATTTTAGTACCAGTGGATGCAGCTGATTTTAATTAAGCCTTTTCTTCTCAAGAGAGAGACAGCAGCCCTTATAAGGGCCACATCTCTGTCATGGTGGAGCTTTTCACAACCATTAATAGTCACGACCCTCCTGAAAGCCATGTCAGCTTTGAAAACATTATCCCCATTTTACAGATGTGGAACTACGTTCCAGGACTTGGCCCAGGACCTTCCTGAGGGCACTCAGCAATCATGCAACTGAGGAATCATTCCCGTGCTCTGCTCACCTTCCTTGCCCTACGCAAGCATCGTCCAGGCTGGACCTCACCCCCTGCCCCTTGGGCTGGTGAGAGCCCCCCAGATAAGATGTCCATGTGCTGGTGAAGACTGGCCCAGCCGTTTTGTGCGAGGGCAGAAGAACCAGAAAGCTTCTTTGGCCGGGCTGATTTCATTCTCCAAGCAGGAGAAAATACAGATAAGGACGAAAAAAACATCAGTGTGAAGGGTAGAAAGCAAAGTCGATGAAGGATATAGATATGTATACTCACCACAGCCTATGATGTACTTAAATAATGTAGCAAGGATTTTAAAAATCCAATCTTGAGCTTTTTTTTTTTTTTAGAGTAAGCATCACTTGTGAATATACATCTGTATGAGTTAATCTTTGGTGTTATTTTTAGTTCTTTGATTTGTTTATGCATTTTGAAAGTTGCTTCAGCCTCAGTGGGTCTGGCAACCCAAGAGGACAGGGAAACGCGAAGCACATTGTTCTTATATATTTTCTCCTTTTTAGGTTTCGCATCAGTCCAGATTTTTTTCAGGTTGGTTTATATCAGGTCAGTTTGAGTCTGGGTGTGTGCATCCCCACATTCTAAAGCTCCAAAGCTGGAAAGCCACAATTCACAGATTATTGCTACTTTATAAGCCTACATTAAAGAAACACTGAGTTTTTTCGTCTCACCTTTTCACAGACTCAACAATTTCCCTTGTTGTTGGCAGCAACTGGGGATGAAATCTCTAGATGAAGTGCTTACAACATGACCAGCCCTATTTCCCCCATAGGATAGGACTTCCCTGCCTTCTCTCCTGCCTGCCCTTTGCAGAATTTTCAATACAGCATCTGTGTTTCTCCTGGCTCCCAGCAGGTCACTGCTGGGGTAAGAGGAGAGCTCTGCTCTGTGCAGCCACTTCTCCCTCCTCCCAAGCAACGCTACTGGAGAAACACAGAGTTTATCATGTCCCACCTGACACCTGAGAGGTTTATGCAACATCTCCCCTCTCCTTTTGTCCAGAAAGCTGCATCCCTCCCTCCCCAGGTCTGGGGTGAATCCGGAGGAGCAGAAATCTGACCCTGAGATGTCTATCCCGCAGAAAGCGTACCTTGCCGGAGACAAGTTCTGCAGATGGCTGCAGCTGCTCGAGCCAACTGAGACAGCAGCCGCTGGCCCCCACGCGCCAGCCCCGCGGCTCAGGTGTCCTCAGGAAGGAGAGAATTAGTGAGGACTTTAATGCTGGATTAGGCTGCCCCAAGTTCTCCCTTTTTCTCCTACCACCAGCTCAGCCTGTGGAAGCGGGCGGTCTCCGGTGTGGGTTACAGCCTGGGACTGCCCCTTGGGGTAGTCCAGTCCTCTCCTTGATCCACAGCCCCGCTGCCTCTCCAAGTGGCTTGAGGCGGCCAGTGCCTGGGGGTGTGCCCCGGGACGCCCTGATGGCAAGGGGACGGGAGCTCCTTGGGGTTATGGCTCAACAACCCGCTCTGTCCTCTGCCATGCAAAGCCCGGGGCCAAAATGGAGCGTTTTGCAAAGGAGTCCTCCCCACTTTATGTGCAGGGTGGACATTAGCTGGTCCCCAGGAGCCCATCTGATTCAAAATCCATCCACCAGTCCATGAGTAGAGCCCCTAACTCAGAAAAAATGGTTCTCCCCTGTGTCAACCAAGCTGCAGAAAAATCTGCAGCCATCCTGGCAGACCTTAATGACCCTTTAGTCCCGGAGGACTGAGCAACACAACGTTGTGGCCTTGCTTTCAGGCCGCAGAGGAGTACGCACCATTCCCCCTGTGGTCAGGGTTGCAACCATTAGCGTAACCACTAGGAAACTGGAGTTGACATGACTTGTTGAGTGGTATTTTGTAGGCTTCCTGGATGGATTTAGATAGCCTGGCAGGCTGCCCTTTCACAGCAGTCATGTGGGAAGCCACGGAGAAGATCTGGCTATTGCGATAACACCGTCTTTCTGAAAAGCCTGGTTGGTGGCTGAATGAGCTGATGTGGATTCAGGACAAAAATCCCATAGACATGCGTCGCAGAGACAAGAATTAAAAAAGATCTCATATATGATTTTTCCCTGGAACTTCCAGATTTGCCGAAGCCACTCTGTGCTGAAAGCTGGGAGGACATATGAGAAGATCACTTTGCATTTACCCTGTTTCTCATCTTTCCTTGAACATCTGCTACTTGTTGTTTCTAAAGGGAGGTCCAGGATGAGGAGACACACCAGATCTGTCCCACTGTCATAATTCTTTTACTTTCTGTTATGTAATGTTCATTTTTTAACCGCAATTGACTTTGAGCAGCTCAGCAAGGCTCATCTGCCATCCCTCCTTGGGAGCTGCTCTGCACCTTCCGAGAACACCCAGCTCAGAACTTTTACTCCTGATAATTCCTCAGCATTTCCCAAACAGTAATTAAAAAGCTTTTGTTAAAATGTGTCAGGTCTGCCTTGCTGGATTGAACACACCTTGGAGGCATAAGCTTGCTGCGTTGTGGATTACAAACACATCCCTGTCAAAAAGCCAGAGCATGATGACCCTGCTTTGGCTCTCAGTTTTAGCAAAGGTGTCAGGTCCTGAGAAATCGTATCTGGAAAGAGCAGATTCCTCCACTGTTTTGTGGTGTCAGGGAACTGGTGATGTCCTCTGGGTGCCTGACATTACGGGGAGATAATCTCACTTCTGGAGATTGGAAGAAAGTCCCTTCATGTCCAAGCCAAACGGCAAAGCAGCAGAAAGAAATGTGAGCTCCATGTTTCAGAGGTATCACGCTCCTCCCATCAAGGGCTGGGAAGAGTTACCCGTGCAAAATGGGTATTTGTTCCTGGTTCCTCTTCTAAGCACTACCAGATCCTTTCCAGCCCAATCCCTCTAACTGGTGGTCCAACATGAGGAAGTAAGTACATCGAGTCCCACATTAATTTGCTAAGCAAGGGTCTGCGTACGTGAGAAAGCTGTGTTGCCTTTGGGAAGGCATGAAATCATGGGCAAACTACCTGTGCAGGTATTGACTGCCCGTGGACATGCCTCATGCATCCCCCAGGGAGAAAAATCAGTCTAGCCTGGGTCTAGGAAGAATGATACCTTTTATTTACTATGGGTAAAACCAGGCATAGAGGGATTAGCAGCGTCATTGACAAGCCAGGAGGAATTGAACTGGTGACCGCTCTTTGTGTAGGCACAACCTTTGAAGACAAACCTCTGGCCCGGGAGTTTTGCTTTTAATTTGCTGCTCTAGAAGTGCAAACAGTCCAGTAGGGAAACTGCGCCCAGGCTGATGGCTCCCGACCCTCCTCCTGCTCGAGGAGGCCCTGGGCTGAGCTGCAGGACATGTCGTCAGTTCATAGCTCAGGCCGCAGACCCTGTCTGCGCGTAATTGTGCCACTTGGAGCAGAAATTCGAAGCAGATGGGGCACAAGCGCATTGGGTTTCTGTTGAATGTGTCAGAAGCCCTGACACAGGATTTAGACTGGTGCACGCCGTGGGCACATGCTTTGTGTACCAGAACCCACTGCACCGCATGCTACCATTGTCTTGTTCCCCTGCCGTGTACTCTGCGATGCTGCTGCTTGTAGGTAAATGCCTGAGGGTCTGGCCAAGGTCAGCCAATGCTGTGGGAAAAAAAAAAACCTTGAGAAAAACATCTAGGGCTCAGCTCACCAGCACGGCTCTTCATCTGCCTGGAGGGGTCACGCCGCATGTCACGAAGTTTGGGTTCAGCCTCCTTGGGCAGGCTCAATGCCCGTGTTCAAGCTGCTCAAGATGCTCAGCTAAGATGGACATAGAGGGAAGTTTTCCTTGCACGAGCAAGTCAGCTTTTGGGAAAACTTTTTGTCAGATTTCAGAGAAGTTACAATCTATGCTCATAAAAATTCACAGATTTTTTTTTTGGATGGGACATAAGGTAATCCTGTGACTCCCAGCACTGACACAGCCCTACACACTTTGGCAGTTATGTGGCTGACAAGATGTGGTTTGGTTGACGACCTCTCCCAGCTCTAGTGGGAAGAGTGAGCCTGTGACAACCCCCTCAGCGTGGTAAGAGCAAGATTTTGATCCCCAAAATAGCATTTCCTGCTGACCAGAGGCGTGGGGCTGCTGTGTTAGAGCATGCTAAGCCAGCACATGCAGTGCTTGAGGCCATAAAACCAGTTGTCAAAGTCTTTGGGGTGCTGCTGTCCCTAGGGAGGGGTCCCCAGAGCCCGCAGAGGTCTTGCTGCTGATATCCCCATCAGCTGAGGCATGGTCTCTAGGAGCCCCATGGGAATGGCACCCTCCCGAGCCCCAGTGTCCTTCCCTGGGGCTGCACATGGTCTGGCACCGAGTGGGTTTATTTCTGACGTCCCAGAGGTGAACATCAGGAAAAAGAGCATTGGCATCTATATTTCCTAGCAAGAATTGATCAGTATGAAGAATAAAAAAAATAATCAATGGATTCCATTTTACAAACCGTAGGTCAAGAGGGTGCAAGAACATTAACCCTGCGGTCTCATAACACCGCCTCGCCTTTCCTCCACCAGGTCACATAAGATGTTTTGGAGATGATGGCCCACACACATTCTTTTGGACCCCAAGCAGGGGTACCTGCTGCCTGGAGACACCTTACAGGTCTGAGGATGCCCATGAGCTTTCTTATGCTTAACTGGCATGGCCAAGAGCTTGTGCAACACCCGATGTCTCCAGGTACCACTTGGCACCACCAGCCGGGCTGAGACAGTCTCCTACAGACATGTTTTCATCAGTTTGCATGGCAGATCCCATCTAGGACAGGGAAAATTCCTACTGTTAGGGCTTGGTTTTAATTTTCTTAAAGCAACTCTTTGATTTATTTGCCGAGCTAAAGGTTTTTAAGGATCCTGAGGCAAATCTCGCCTTGGATGGCGGATCCTGGTATTGCAGATGAAGCAAATAACCAGTAAAATTACATGCACCAGTTTTCCCACACATCATTACGGAAGAAGGCACGTGCCCAGAATAGATTTAAAATCTACAGAAGCAGAAAAATGCAGAAGTAACCAATATTTTAAAGCAGAGAATATGCCTATTTAGTAGATATTTCTTAGTGTGTAAAGAAAACCGGGTATTATTCTGAATATACCCTTTCAGAGTGATTTTCTTGTACTAACATTTTGGCTTTTAAACAAATAACAACTAAATTGTTGATATATAATGTACAATCTGTATATTGGTGTATTGATATGCTGATCTATTGTATCAATATAATAAATATATTTAGTTCAAAAGCAGAACAAACCAATCCTGTGCTCATCAGGCACAAATTCAGTTCTAACTTTTCAGCTTCTTCACTGCCTTTAATTCTTGTTTTCCAAGAATTTCCTCTTCTTGTATGAGATAACATTTATTTACTTATTTTCACGATAAACTTATGCAGAACCTCATTCAGCTTTAGCACAATGGGGAGAGAGGATGGGGGGGCAGCTGTGTAGGATGCAAAAGTGGAGAAGCCTTGGTGGGGGGAAAGGAGTTTGTGGGGGGGCCTGAGCCCTGGCGGGAACAAGCAAAAGGGGAAATTCGATGAGACCCCCCCACGCATCCGTCCGGGACACTCTGGTAGCAGGACAGCTTGTGCAAAGTGTGCACGCAGCTACTCGCTGCTCCTGGAAAACAGTCATTTTCTGTATGACAGCCACCACCTCCCTGTGTGCCACAGTTATTTTGGGCAAGGTTGGGTGGACTGGTATGGAGAAAACTGGCTTTGAAATCCTCCGCTGCGCTTCATAAGGAAGGATCCCAGGTATGCAGGATGCGGGAGGTGGGCTGAGGGGCAGGCGGGCGAGAGGCAATCGCTGGGAACGCGGAGGCTGGAACTTTTTAGAATAAAAGCAGGGGACAAGGACAAAGCGAGGGGACAGCAAAGCACTGAAGACAGTACTACAGTGCTGCATATTTCAAGTGGTTAGAATAACCATTCACACCTCAGAAACGTTGAGGTCTGTTTAATATGTCCCTTTTTTTCCCTCTTGCCCCCAGCCCTGGAGAGGAGGGAGCAGCAGCACTTTGCACGCCCAGCAGAGAGTGAGGGACTCTCCTCCCACACTGGCGCTGGTGTGGCATACCCAGAAACCCAGACCTTCCCCACCTCTCCCCTGCAGAAGAAATGTGTTATCAGAGCTTTGGCTGAGGCAATTGCACTTCACCGTCTCCTGCATCCGCAGGCACTGGCCAGGACGCGTTGCGGATTTTGCCTGCCCCAGGGATGCACTGAGCTGAAAGCACCCAAGGGTTGAGTTTGCTGCACTATTACATTCTCCTGCTGCAAGAAAACCAAGCCATTGAGTAAAATCCTCCCGATAGGAAATGCAGAGATCTGCAAATGGAGAACACAGAGTGGGTTTTGTTAGCATGCCAGCTTGGTACACAGGGATAAACTCTGAAATATGGCATCTTCTGCTGCCACATTCATAAAGGCAGAGTGCTGGGGCAGAGTCGCTGCTGGCGGAGGCAGAGGATGCTCTGCATGGTTCTTTGGTTGGAATCGGGTAGTGGACTGTGTGCTCCTCACTGCACTGCCCAAAAAGCAAAGATGAGACAAAGCATGAGTCCTGACTCATGCTTGCACAGAGCACATATGTATTAAAACCAGTTATCCAGAATTTTCAGAAGTTATTTGAGCAGGGGAAAAGCAAAGGAAGATGGAGGGATTTCTCACCAGCTGGGAAAAGAAGACTGAAGTTGCAAAGACACTGTATCCTCTGCCTTCCCTTCTCTGGGTCTTGAGTTCCCAGCACAAAACGTGCCACTTTATGACTGTGATTTGAGCGAGATCAGATGGAGCAGCGTGGCCATGCGGGCCGACTGCGGAAATACAATGCTTGTGGGCTCGTGACAGGAAAACGCTGAGTGCCTCCCTGCACCCACCTGGCACAGAACAGGGCTCAAGCCCCCTAAAATCAATGCAGTGCGTTGGCCTTGTGAGGTGACTGTGGCAAGGAGCTGGGGATGGAGCCCCTGGCGCCTGCTGGTGCTTTTCCCTAGGCAAGGAAGGAGCTGGTTGCAGGCGGCAGGAAGGCGGATGGGGAGGGATAAAAAGGAAGAACCCCCTGACCAGAGGCCATGCTGATGGCCGTGCCCAAGGCGTGCGTGTGCCCTGGCCGCTTCTGGTCCGGAAACGCCGGCAGGAGGCCCAGCGAAGGCGAGCCACGTGGGGAGAAAAGCAGCCTCAGAGCACGTCTAAGGTCGTGACACTCGACCTTTTCATTTCTTTTCCTCTTTGAAACCTGATTACATCTATTTTTAGGCCCATGCTTGGGGAATGAGGGGGGGCAGGGGTGGCCTGACCCTGCCCCATAGCCCAGCTCCGCTGCTTTCCCTCCCCTGTGTGTGCCCCTGTTTGCATGTCGCAGCAATGGCCCCACGTGCCCATGCCCACTCTCAGTCACCAAGCGAGCCAGGTTTGGTACTGGGACAATTTCACCACCCAAATCCCCTCCAGACCGATGTCCGCCCCGTCCACTCGACGTGCGTGAGGAGGAGGAACACGTGCCACAGCCAGTTTGGACAGGGAGCGGCTTCCAAGGGGATTCGCCTTGGGGGGTGCAGGGAAAGACAAAGGTTGGTGCGAAGGAGTGCGGCCACCTCCAGATGTTTGTTCAGTATTGAGAAAACCCCATGTGCGCTGCTGGCGAGTGAGGGACTGCTGGGAGGCAGAACATGGAAATCATCAGTTTAGAGATTGATTATTGCAAAACAACAGAGGCGCTGGGTTTTTTCTGTTTAAGACAGGCGAAATCATGCTCGCAGAAACAAGGAAAAGAGGGTGAAATAATCACGGGTGGTGATAGCAAAGGTGGCTCCCAAGACAACATCCCCTTCACCAAGCATAATGCCTAATTTATTTTACCACTTCGGCTTAGCTGAGCCATAAGAAAATGATTTTAAAAACCCCATAACCTTCTGGCAGACTATTTTGCCAGGCAGACATCGCTTTTCTCCCGCTCCAGCTACCCGATGGCCAGGAGCGCAAAGTGGGAAAGCAGGGAGCTGAGCAGGACCTGTCAGCCCAGGGGGTGTCCCGAGGCAGGGGCTGAGGCTGGGGTCTCCCTGCCCTCCTCAGGGGCAGTGGCGGGGGCTGCCAGGACCCGCTTAGTGGGTGTTGCTTCACCCAGTATGATTTTTGCATCCCGCCTTTCCCGTAGCTCTCACCAAAAGCAAGCCAGGAGCAGCACTGGTGGGAACAAGGAGTAGTGGCTCTTCCACACTTTGTGTTGTTTTATACCTCAGTGTTTTGAAAAAAAAAAAAAAACGCTGAAGGCTGCTTTGGTGACAGTGGCTGGGAGAGAAGGGACTTGGATCCCTAGGAATTGGTCCCTGCGACCATCGGCATGCAGCTTTTCCACGGGATGCAAGATCATGCCCCAAAGGGACCCTTCAAAACCCAGTGAAGTGCTGGTTGGCCTTGCTGCTGTGGCAGAATCTCTCTTTTTCTCCTTGTCTCCTTCTATTTTAAAGCAAAGGTTATCCTGTCCACCCAAGGCCTGATTTGTTTCACAACATCCATGGAGCAGCACCTCACAAACATAGTCAATGAAAAAAAAGAATTGGGGTTCTGTATGCTAATATGATATTTACATGTTATTTTATATGCCCCTAACACACACATACACACACAGAGCTTTCTGCTTTTTTTTTTTTTTTTTTTTTTTTTTCAAAAGGCCCAGGGTATGGTCAACCAATTCTCTTGGCTGCTTAGCAACAGGCAATTGAGACTGCCTATCAATTCTCAGTTTATAATAACCTGAGGCAGACCTAGATTTTTGTTTTCCCTGGAGCTTTTGTCTTCCCTTCCCTCTATAATAAATACCAGAAATGCAGGGGCAGCGTGTGTCAGAAATCCCCCAGTGGAATATCTTTCATCACGCTGCTGGGGCTGCTCCTCTGGCAGGACAGAGCTCCAGGTCTTACGTGACCTCCTCCCCTTTGTTAAACCATTTTAGAGATTCATTCTGTGCTAGATCACACCTCAAAGTAGATTTATCTTTAAAATAGATAAGTTAAAAATAGACATTTTCTATTTTGTATTGAAAAGAAAACCCAAAGATTTCACCTGGACAGACAGACTGAATGCAGCCCTCAAGATATACTGATACTCTTGATATTTCTGTCTTTGAATGTGCTATATTAAAAAAAAAAAACAGAATATAATTCATTTTACCAACTAATGGAGCCCTAAACAGCGTGTCTTGCACTGCAACTTAAGCGGCTGGAGCCAAGGGGTCTGGCCGTGCTCCCGGGGGGATGCTCTCCCACAGAGACGTTGGGAGCACGGTGCTGCATCCCGCCGAGCACTGAGGAGCTGCTGCCTCGCATTCCAAGAGGGCAGCAGGTGGGGGTGATGGAAAGGTGGGGTATTCAGCCTGTCCCAAGGTGCCTCAAGGGCAGTGGAGAAGCATGGTGGGGTCTCTACGGCTGGCTTTGCTGTGACAGCACGCTTGCTCTGAAACCCTTTTGTCCTCCACTGGTAGCACCTTAGAGATGCTGCTTGCTGACTGTTACTGCACTTAGGAAGGAGAAGCAACCTGTAAGGCCTGGAGACAAGGCAAACATACGGAGATAAAGCATGAGGGAAGGGGGGGAGCTGCTCACCCCCCTCTGCCCCCCAAGCAGCCCCATCCCCAGAGCCTGAGGCAGCCTCAGGTTGGTGGGGACTGTGTGGTCTTTTCAGGTGTGACCCCTCCATACTGGGATGACCACAATTCTCGTAGTTATCCCGAACCAAACCTAAGCAAACCTAAGCATTTCCATTATAAGAAGCATTTCCATTATAAGAAGCATTTCCAGGAGACTGACATGTGGTCAGATACAAGCGGTGAGCAGGAGGAGCCTGGCCACCCCACGTGCCCTGGATCACCCGAGCAGGGGACTGACATCCCTGGCTCTGGTTCACAGCCTCGTCATGGGACCAAGCACTATTCCTCCCCAGAGCTCAGGACCTGAGTGATGGTCAGAAACCATCAGCAATGCTTTTGCTCTCTTGATCTTTCTGTGCAGATCAACTGGTCCTTCAGATGCTGGTTGATGCTGTTCCCAGAGGCGGCAGAGACGATGGGGACTGTGGAACCCAATAATATGCATGAATCTCCTAACACAAAGACCAGGCTGAAGGATCACCAAAACCTGCCCCTTGCAGCAAGAACAGAGGTGGTGCCAGGGAAGGAGAACTGGGGGTCCCCACAGTCCCAGTGCAGCCTGTGCACTCACAGCCCTTCCCTCTGGCTCTGGGCTGGAGCCTGCCAAACTCCTGAGCTGCTGTATCACATAATACCATCACTCGTCTTCAGCTTGCTGGACCAGAAGGTCCGGAAATGAACCATAGCCAGGGTATACACAGGGTCCTGCCTAGGTGTTCACTTAACCCGGCGGCTTTCCTCGCCTTGAGTGACAGCAGCACACCACACGCATGCATTGCCCCAGTTGCATGGCTTTGTGAGGTACGATTAGCAAATAAATACACACGTATTCCTGCACGTCTGGAATATAAAGACACATCTGGAAAATGTGCGTGTGGAAAAGCAATACTTTGGGTGTTCCACTTGGTCTAAAAATGACGTTTTGGTGTAAAAAATGGGTTAATGAATTAGTCACAAGTAAGGCAAGTACAGGAACTACCTGTATAGGTACATTTACCATCCCAGGAGGTGTTAAGTGCCCCTCTCCTAAGGGCAGGAGCATTTCCAGAGCTGGAAGGGACAAAGTCTTCCCAGGAAGATTAAAAACTCCGTCCCACTTTAAAAAGATGCACATGGGAGGTGGTGGTGGTGGGGGGGTTGCCTTGCATCATACCGATGTCAAATATGAATCTGGCCTATCAAAGAAAATATGGGTCCAGAAATCCAGAGCTTCTCCCAGCAAATCCACCTAAGCAGGTTAACCAGAACCACACCAGCATTACCTCTACTGGTTCAGGGTGCCCCCAGCTCCTGGGGGAGGCTGCACCCTGCCATTGACCCAGCCCTCCTGCCTTTGCATCGACGAAGACAGCGGTAAAGTCACATTGCTTCTGTTGAAAGTTCAGTTATAATTGTGCTGAAAATGGTACCAATCTATCTTCTCCCTACATACCTCTCCCTGTGCTCTACGCTCCTGTTAGGGCAGTAAAATCACAGGAGAAAGCAACCTCTACCCTTCAACACAAGAGGTTAAAAGAAAAAAGAGGGAAAAAGTATTTTTTTTTTCACAAAATCAATGCATTTGACCTGTTCATAGCAGGAATTAAAAACCTACAAAAAGAAATCCAGGACACTTGGTGCCCTATTGTTTGAACAGTGATTGCTGGATGCAAAGCACCCGACAGGGACTACAGAAACACTGAACTCCAGTGCAATCCTTTAGGAACAGGGAAATATTTTAAAACGCATCAGCTGCGGTGTAAATCAGAAACAGCTTCACTGAAGCCACGCAAGGGCTTGTCATCACAAAAGTGACAGCACTAAAAGCATACACTTAACTTACGGTAACTCTGGTGTCATGCTCCGCTGGGAACTCACTTCTGGAACAGTTAATATACTTTTAAAAGTTTACTTGTGGTGAAGCATATATGTTTAAGGAAATAAAACAACCAAAAGGAAAACGAAACACTGGAACAAGTATCCACACGTCAAGTGACACTGTTTTAACTGTCCCGAATTCAACTCTGGCTCTCACACTGGTGACATTTTCCCCGCTACACCCTTCCCACAGACACATATGCATTTGTGCAGCTGCGCATCTAATGCACCAGGTGGAGAAAGGCCTTTTTCCAGAGCAAGGATGCAGCACTGGCAGCTCCATAATTAAACAGCTTCTTGGAGAAAAACAGGTTTACTTTAAAAAAAAAAAAAACAAAAACCAACAAAAATGAGCAACAACTACAAAGTCCAAACCAGAATAACACTGAAGATAGAAGAAACATAATCGGGAGTCCAAAGAGCTGAGAAAGTGGCTCTTGTGTACAAGAAAATGATCCATAATGATGTTGTGTAATTTGTGTGTTAAACTATTTATTATGCTCACACACACGGTGATATATTAAAATTCTCGTTGGCAAAATGTCCATTCAAAATTAAATTATGCTTTAGCCTCACCACTAGGATTTTTCTTCTACCAAGTCATCTTTGTAATAAACTTTATTAAATGTGATAAAATATTACACAGTTCAAACAGAGAAACCCAACGGGGAAATCATGTCCATTTCTGTTAAACTAAGTAGCAGAGTTTTGTTGCTGGCATTAGAACAGCTTTGAGCTTCACTAGAGAGATGTTCTAGAAAATCCCCATCGTTCTCAATGAATAATTGAAGACAATATATAACCGAGACACTTGTTTGCTACCGCCGGAGCTGGATCCTACAGGACCATTAAATTAATTTTTAATAACGTATGCTATGGTTAAAGTTATGGGACACAATAATTTCACTCTATTCTCATCGCATACAGAATAATCCCAAGGTTACAACCTGGGTAGCAGGAGGTTTACAATGACTAATAAAGCAGAAAGGGAAACATTAGGAGAGCTCACAGATACTCCAATTTGGTTTTCAGTATCATTTGTTTGTGCCTCTTACCTGAAGACATATTCCATGACTTTAACAGTGCACCATGAAGATAACACTCAAATTCTCCAGTGCAGTTCTCCTCACTTACATGGTCACGTCCCCCCTCCCCACCCCCCCAAAAAAGCTAGAAATTGTTCAGGCCTTTCAAGAGCGCAGGATATGTGCAACATCTTATCCATTTTAGTTGTTTGTTGTATGTGGCTAGTGAGGAGGCAATTTCTGCTAGTGCCTCAGGGTGATGCTGAAAATGTTTCACAAATAATTATCCAAGAAGAATTCAGTGTAATAAGTTGTCTGCAAAATAAATTTGTACAGAACAGAGTAATCATTAGGAAATCCAGTCCATTTTCAGTAATTGCTGACTCCACCTAGGCTGCCATTAATCGCTGCATAATAGTCTTTCACCTAATATTAACTCTGTCCCCAAGAAAGGCTGGTTTACCTTTGGAATAAACAAACATAATAAAACAAGGTAACAATGAAGAGTGACAAAACAGCAGAAACCTTAAAACAAAAAAAAGAAGAGAGCAGTTACCAAATACCCCACGTGCCATGAATAACTCTGTATTCCTATAGAATCTCTACAGCCCACCACCAAGATGAGCAGCACACTAGCATGTATTTAAATGCAGGTCAAGTGAGGTACATTTTGTAATGCTATGATGGAGCATGAGGGCTTAAGACACAGAGTGACAGTCGGTACCCAGCAAAGCTTTTATTTCGTCAGAAGCAGAAAGCAGCTTTGGAAGCCCTGGTTTGTAATTTCTTGACAGACTCTTTGTCACCATTGCAGCCGATGGTCCTTGTTCACTCAAGATGGAGAAGCCAATGGCACCAGTGCTTGAGACGACAAATGGAGAAGAGAGGAAGGAGGAAGACAGAGATGTGCTCAACACCCAATCCCTTCACACTCTCTTCTTAACCACTTTTGAATACATACATTTAGAATAAACTGCTCTGTCGCTTGTACCTACTAATAATAACTTGATGAAGGAGAAATTCAGGACATGTACCTAGCCAGAACAGCAGTCCTTTCCTCTGAAAAAAACTTCCAGTGCCAACCAGCTATGCAGACATACTGCACTCACTAGACAGCCTTATACAGCTTTACTTGGATGAGAGAGCGTCTTTTCACAAACGACTTTTTAAATTATGACATAATTAAGTTTCAGGGCCTCTAAGAAAGACCTGTGAGCTAGGACTTATTGAAGACATCTGAAGATACCTGCAAAGGTGTGAAGGTTTCCATGGCTTTCAAAAGGCTGGCATCCAGGTAAGTGATATGCTACTGAATTATACCTAGAAATCTCAGCTGGAACCCATTCTTAAGATCTGTCATTCAGTACCGGCCATGACAAACTGCATTAGGAAGGAGGTGGGCAAAAACTTTAAGTGCCAAGCTGCAGCAATCCTAAACCTCATTGTTCCTTTTCCTTATTTTTAGACCAGATAAATTGTAGATGAAATGCGGTTCTTGCCAGAAGATTACAGTTACAGCTTCCAGCGAAGACGGAATGAACCATACAGTAGCAAGAGATACTATGTATTTCTTTTAAGTCCTGATCTTGGCCAGGAGGGAATCAGTCCTGCAGGGCCTTTTGTCCCACCTACTTTTCACCATCTCAAAATCGAGATGGGGAATCTTGGGCTTCAGCATAGATTTCTGGCTAAGACCAGAATGCACGTACATCACCCAATTTACAGCACAGCCTGTTTTTATGGTAAAGTCTGTCATACGAGGACAGCAAATATCTGAGCAGTGAAAAAACATTTGCAACCGTACAGGCTTTTAAATTCTGATTCATTAATTTGATTTTTGTTTTTGGTGGTAATACAGAGTGCAAGAGATCTAGCTATTCCAAGCATCACACAAACACCAACCAAGACAAGATTCCCTGTGGCTAAAACGTTTGTGAACGAGTTAGTAACATTTAGATTAACGCCTTGTGACCTTTGGAGAAAGGTCTCACAAGCTAAAAGATTAAACACAGAGGAGTGTGCATCTGATCATGTAATACATTGACGGCCCTGTGTTTAAATATCACCTGGCTAGAGGGATTGTCCATTTTGAAGACAGTAGCATCATCCTCCAGGAATCTTCCCTTATTTGAAGTATAAAACTGCACCAAAGAATTGGCTCATAAGACCATGAGCTGCTACTCTCTCAACACTGCCACAAAGTCAGGTAGCAGTTTCAGAAAGGACATTCCTCACTTTTGTTTTTGTGGAGGTTTTTTTTTGTTTGGCTGGGGTTTGATTTTTTGGTGTGTTTTTTCTTTTTTTTTTTTAAATGAGGAGGGGTCTTCAGACCACTCCACCAGAGAGGCTGCCCTCCCCTTGGGCTGCGTAGGCAGTTCTGATGAAGAAAACATTGACTCACCTTTGGCAGCTCTGCTTCTCCAAGCCTTCGCACATCCCTGCTAGCAGGGTGAGCCCCAAATCATGCAGACTCTGTACAATGCTGCTCTGGCTGCAGGTTAGTGAGAAAAATCAAATTAAAGTTAGCTGTAGTGCTCCCATTAAGTACTTTCTAGTAATTTTAATTATGTGTGAAACCGAGGGATTTGCATGTACTCTTAATTTTTGTTCTGAGCATTGTGTGATTGTGTAGAAGTTACAGCTCTGTCTTGATGGACTGTCTGAAATCAATGCAAGCTGAAGACCAAGTTACCCATGCCCTTGGATCGTAACACAAGTAGGACTCAAAAACTCAGTCTACAACTATGACCCACTGACTCAATGAACTTGAAAGATCCCATTAAACAAAACAACCCAGAACGAGAGGTTCCCAGGAGCATGACAAACCGATGGGTAAAATAACGTGTGGGTTGGACAAAGCACTATCAAGGAAATGCCTTGATCTTGGACTGTGGCTGCCAGATCACAGAGCAGTCTCGAGGGAGGACATCAGGTTCTCATCCGATTGCTGCTTTTAGAAAATGGTCCCAGAATATCCCATTACAGAGAGAGGGTGCACACAGCTACCACAGGCATTAGCCGACTGCTAAACTATGCCCCTGCAACATTTAAAATCAAATGACAAAGTAGATGATTAAAGAGAAACAATCAAAAATAAATTAAAGCTGACTGGTATCTTAAGCTATATCATATTGCCTGGTCACGAGCAGCTAGGTAGGGATGTTGGAACCAAACTGGGAAAAAAAATTATAACACTGCTTTTTATCTAACCTTGATGTTAAACACATTTCATATTGTCATTGCAGCCGTTACATTTGGCGCAAACTTTAGCAACTCTCACTTTTCTGAAATCTTATTCCCTGTTAAAATTGAAGAGAAGTTTACAAGGAGGTTAAGTAGCTCAATTTAAGGCATGTTTGGGGGGTCTGTAGTTAGCACAGTGTCACAGCATAGATGAAGCAAATTTAACCCGGTGTTCTTTTGGTAAATGTGTTAGGAAAAGGGTTAAAGAATATTTAATCTTGTTAAAATATGGAGCCACACAATAGCCAAAAGCTATAGAAATAGAAGAACACAGAAAATACAGTTTCAGAATATAAAAGCTGGCAAGAAAATAGTAGATTTCAGCTCTACTAAATAAAAGAACTTCAAAAGCTTGCTTTTTTTTTAAAGACATCACTGAAATCATAATCAATCAGTCTGGCTACTTACACACACTGTGCCCATTGGAGGATTCAGCAAAAATGAAGCACTAAGTTATTCAGCATATAAGTAGTTGTGTAAGGAATATGTAGCTAAAAAGGACAAACTGCAAAACAAAATTATTTTTCTGTTACTTCAGTATATACTGTAATTTTAACAGGGCCTTCCAGGGAGATACCTAAACATTTTTTCTGTGCACAGAATCAAGATCCCAGCTTTTAATACTGTAATTTAAGTCAAATTATTCTAGTATTTATAAGCAACAGAAAAGCACGATCTCCATCTCTGAACTTTTTAAATTAACATTTTTACAGCTATGTTTTCTCTTTCTCAGCTAGGCTGCTTTTAAAAAAAACCAAAACAACAACAACCAATAAAACCAAACACAAACAACCGCACCACAAAACAACTGGCCTGCTCCATTACAAAACAGTATAGTGTTAAGCTTATAAAGAAATATTTGGAAATTCTCACCTTTGGATACATGTAGTACACACATAGAGTACATGCATACGTCCAAGGAATCAGAGATAACACTGTTCAGACAATACTATATATTCGCAGAAAGACAACTTTAAATTAACAAACTTTAACATTTCACTGTTTTTTTAAGCTGTAATGTACACAAACTAGATGAGATTTACGTTCTCCAGGAAAAGTTCTGGTGAATTTTGGATATGCTTTGATAAATCAGCTCTAATCTTCTGGAAGATTTTCCCTTTTTAAGTCTTTCTCAAGATAATAAACGTTTTGAATGTCTTACAAAACATGAATACAAGCCTATTAGTCCCTGAGACTGTATCACAACAGTTAATAGCCAAAAGAACAATGACAAAATGGACATTATTTCACACAATTTCATACAATTTTCATATACAGCTCTAAGAATAAAAATCATTTATTAAGCTGTTAAAACACAGGCAGGAGCCCATAACACTGGAATTCATACAGAGCTGATACTGTAAAACGTTAGGCTGACACCTGACAAAATGGAAACTGCTGTTTGCTAATGTGTGCATCTCAAGGTCACAGTATTAAACAGCATCAAAATAACTTGTTAAAGTGATAAATTTTGTCTTAATTTCCCTTTTATTTTAGCATTGAATTTCTTTCTGGCAGCTGTACTAAAACACTAAACCATTCTCAGAGGCTGAATGACATGATCTGGGCATCACGGTTTATCGACTCATGATGGATGACCAGCACAAGTTTCAAGTCTTTGATCACTGGTAGAGATTCTTAGTTACCGTTCAAATGTTTGTGGCAAATTTCTAAACAGGAGGAGAAAAACTCAAATCTGAACCAAACAATAATGATAAAAAAACTGCAAGACTTCAACTCCACCTAATTCAATATTAGGACTTGTTTTTAAAGAGAAAAACTTTTTTTAAACTTTGTAACAAGCATGTTTTTGGTTGTTGGCCACAGAGCAAGCAGGAATTCTGTACAGCATAAAACTACAGTAGATGTTAATATTAATTCCAATCCATTTGCACAATGAGCTGATAGCACAGCCCGTTGAATAGTATTTGAGGTGTTCTGCACAGTTTAAAACCAGACAAAAGTTTCAAATTGTTGTCCATTTCCATCCTGCCTTTGTGACAAAAGGCTTTCTGAGTTCTAAATCTTTTTTCTCTCCATCTCATTAAAATGTCAGAAAGCAAAATACAATTCCGACAAACTTAACCCACACACACCTACCTAAATGGACAATTCTCTGCTACTTTTGGGACAGTCTTCAAAATAAGTCAAACTTGTCAAAAATACCTACAACACGTACATTAAGTTTATCCTTTTGTTTTTTTCCACTGCTTCTCTAAAAATGTTAAAAAATGTTGGGAGGCCCATATAAGTCAACTTGAGTATTCTCCAGTAAAACTTATCTACAGAAAGCGCACTACAAAATAACTCTTAAGACCCAGACCTTACTATGCCTATATGCAACCTTAATTTTTATATTGCTCAACTTTTGAGCAGTTTTAGAGATTCTGACAGGCATCTGCTTCAGAACTCAGGAAAACAAACCCCAAAACCTAGCAGAAAAGGGAAGACCCAGCCCCACAGCACCTGAGCTGACCACCTCTCTGGTGGGATACCAGCAGGACTGGAACTCTCTGGCTTATTACACAGACCCAAGACTCCGGCCTGGAGATAACCGTCAGCAAAGCAGGCTGTCATGTCACCCTTTGAGGGCTGACACATTTCACAAGAGGATTTTGGCTACTTCCCCTTAGAAGGAACAGTGAGACTCTTCAGATCTAACCCAGACTGGAAATACTTAACAGCAGCTGTTTTCTCTGCTTCCACATTTAAACTCACTCCCATTCCCTCTTGCCTGCCCTTGTCTCCAATCCCCATTCCAGGTCAGAGTCTCCACTGCCTCATTTTAGTTCGGAAAACATCCCATGCTCTGTTTCATAAAGGCTCTTAACAGCTTACATCACCTCTTCCACCCAGTTCTAGTCCTTCTCCTCTACATTGCAAAAAGAAGGTCCATAGGTCTGGTCAGTGCTTTGTGTGACATTAGCGTCAGTCCTCACACAATCGCATCAGGCTCTTGACCAAATCTACTCACCTTCCCTCAGACTTTATCTCCTTTACAAACTGCCCAGCTGCTTCTTGCTGAAGACGTGTAAAGGGTCACTCAATTCAAGCAAGAAAAAAAAAAAATTACTACACTCAGCTTTTATTCCTGAAGACATCTGACTTTCAAAGAACTGTTTCAGGGAATATTACTGGGCCACAACTGACAGGACTGGCTCACTTGCTTAGCACAACTGGGACACGGACAGTATCACCAGTGCTAGATGGAGCAAGGGGAAGTCATGTGCAATGGAAGTTAACGACTTAGCAGAAACTATCAACTGATCTTCAGACTCTATGCAGGAATTGCTAGTCATCTGGCTGAATTAAAGGCCTGAGAAAGCCACAGCTTCTGTCTCAATCTTTTAAAATGGACATGTTTGAGATCACAGTGAGGGTTTTTGTTTTAGGTTTGGCAACATTATAGCAACTTGACACTGAGTCTTTTAACAGGAGAAAACAGAGAACCACAATTTCCTTGCTCAATACAAATAAAAGGCAACTAAGCATGTGACAATTCATTTTTTTTTTCCTAGTTGTTATATGTGAATTCAAGTCCAGAAACGTTAAGCAGTTCATTCTTCTCAAGAGATATTTTGCAAAATAGTAACCCTAATACAAAATGCATCTTGGCATGTATTACAATGAAGTAGTGTTGATGTACATTCCCATTTTCATTTTTCTTTCAAGGAATAACATACCAGTAAAGATCCACACGTTTGCCTTACTGCAAACTCCTTGCTCTCACTGAGAAGTACTTACTCTTGCAGACAATATGACACAAACCAATGCTTCCCTTCCTTAGATGTCACATTAAACTACTCAGGTTTTAAGTGTTGTGAAAGGGAATTGCAATCTCTTGCAGTGTATGATTGACTACTTATGGAGCAAATGCCAGTAAACAAAAAGAGAATGACATCTCCTTTAAAGTAACTGCAGACAGCACAACTGGCATATTTTTAAATTCTAAGGCAACAGTATTTGACCAAGTTAATATACTGCTTTCTTCTACAAAGCAGAAATACTCTGATATTTTTCTTTTTTTTTTTTTTTAATTCAGTAATAGGTAGCAATATGAAATGTCAACATTGCCACCAGGTAACTGACGTACTCAACTTCTGCATTCAATGAATCCCTTAAGATTACATGTAATGTCTAGTTTGAGAGGTACACTTTTTATGTAAGATGATCTACCTGGCAATATTCATGTATATTAAAAATACACACGCACATTTTTGCAGACTTGCAATTTAATGTATTTTCATAATTCACTACAAAAATGCGGTTTCACAACTGCTACCATATACTGGGACTTCTACAGTAGTATGGAGAATGTACAGATGTCTTTCCCAGAACTGGCAATACTGAACATTGTGCAAGTTGTCTAGGACTCCAGTCCTTTTTGAGCAGCAGTTAGAAGAAAATTTGTGGGTTGGACACTAATATCAAAATACAGATTTAAATAATTTACTCTTAAAAACATTCATATTTATAGCCTCTTACAGAAAATAAACAATTAGTCTGATTATCAGATATGTCCTCAGTTTTTCCAGTTCCAAGGTATACACAAGTCTCCATCCTGCAGCACAGAGTAGAAATGCGAAATGCAAAGGTGCATGCCTTGTAGGTATGGCAAAGATTCTTCTAGCAGTCGCTTACAACAATCTATCATCTGTGCACTGGAAACACTGGGTTCCTTGTATAGCCGATCCAAAGAAAATTTTTCAGTGGAAGTATCGATTAGCTCTTTTTCTGTCATCATCATCCTAGCAAATGAAGGCAACAGAGAGACAAAATTAGAACTTAATCTGCTAAAAAAAACCCTTGAAATAATATATTTGTAGGTTATATGCATGTAAACAAAGGTGTCACTTCATGCACAGCTATGGTACAGCTGAGATTTTCATGCAGGTTGATACCCATGTCTACCTCAGAGGTTAGACTGAACACACTTCCATGACTATGGGCAACATTTGAAAGCTGGCACCATTACTTGCTTTTGCTCACCAGGTAACAGGGAAAAATATCAAAATAAAAATCCTGTGAGGCTCCATTTTTAATGTAAGGGATGAAAGTACTTAAATAACCTTGAAAGTGTAAGCTTTAAGAATAAAACTCATGCCAGTAACTACTCTGTCTTCTTAACTAAGACTAGCACTCTGCATATCATCAAAACCAATGGATGACAGGTACAGCCACCTGATGGATATTAAATCTATTAATAACTTACTAATTGCCAAAGTATATGGATTCGGTTGGACTCTATGATCTTAAAGGCCTTTTCCAATTTAAATGATGTTATGATTCTCTGAATATTGAATTCATAGCTTGCAGATTATTTTTTCCGTTCACCCTAGACAAAGAGTGGTAAGACACCACATGGCAAACCCAAGCTACTCAGAAATAAAGTTAATGTGCAGCATTAATTAAGAGTCCCTGGAACCGTGACCGATCATCTAACGCAGAGACAGTTCAGGTTCAGCAAGCTTTGCTAGCTCAGGCACATTAACACAGCTATACTTCCAGAGCCAGCATAGTTATAGAAACAGCACCACTGCTGCCCTACAAGGGAGGTGCTGCAACGCAGCAGCACATTTGCAGAGCCACTGGAATGTGAAGCAGCCCAAGCTAAGCACGGACACAGCTACTGAGACTATTTGACTCATGTGAAAACACTACTGTAGGGGCTCAACACCCTTATTCCCAGAGCTCAGTATGGGATCTCCGTGTACTTGCATGACACCGTGCTCTGCTGAGGCACTTGGATTGGTGTACAAGAGCCCAGCCCAGCTCCGGCAGTCAGGGAGGAACTGAGCCAATGTGTCAACCTGGAGCAAGCCTGCCATCTGTACCGACCACATACACGCCACGCTCCTGAGCACATTCTCAAATACCTTAGCACCAAGCTTGCCTGTTCTGTGAAACCTCAGGCTCCCTTGAAGGATATAAAGTTAGCAGCACATAGTGAGATATATTTTTAGTCACTGCCACAAGGAGGCTTACACTTCTATCACAACGCAAAACTGATACTTTACAAAAGCAAGGAAAGAAAAAGTAGATTCATACTAAATCCTGCATTACTAGAAGACTGACATTATCCACACAGATAAGACAATTTTCTAGAGCAGCAGTGTTTGAACTCCCCAGTGCATCAGGTCATACAGAATTTCAGCTATGCTATATATTTACTGCATGTAAAACATGAATCTGCATGTGCAAAGTAAATCCAGTCCATCTCAAAATATTTTCCTTAATCTCAGGGCCCCTTTAACAACCACAGGAGGCGAAGGAAAACCAGAAGAACAGCATGGGTTCTGTTCAAGAAAGCATTAAGTGGAAAAGGAGTTTTCAGCTTAAATAAAAGGACAACTAAGGGGAAATACGACACATCCACAAAAAAAAAGTTGAGGTGATACAAAACAGTCATTCTGTATTTATCTCCTACAGCACAAGAACAAGAGAGTGACAAATGAAATTATTAGGCTGTGGGTCTATAAAACAAAACATATCTTCCTTCCTTCATATACACATGCTACATGTAATTCAACTCTGCAATTTGCTGCCATGGGTTATTCTGGAGCCACAAAGACTAAATCAGCTCAAAAAATTATTAGACAAACAAGGGGTGGGGGGTGTGTGGAATCTATTGAATACTCTTAACATTAGAGAATGTTTCTACCTTCAAGTATTTTCTCAAGTGCAATCACGCAGAAACTGAGGAGTAGAGAGTAAAAAAACCCACTGTATTTTTTGCCCCATTCATACAGCCTTTCCAAAAGCTAACGAATGATGGGGACAGACCGTCAATATGACCCAGTATAGTTGTTCTTTATTTTATACAAACCAGCAATCATCCAACACACAACAGAAGAGCTGAGACACGCAGCTTGTACCTTGCATTCTTATAATAGAGCTGCTTATATTCTAAGGGGAGCCTCACATTTTTCCTGGATTAGTGTATTTATAATGTGGGGTACTGTAAGGTTTTTTGGGGAGTGAGTTACCCAGGTGTAAATGCATAATTTGCTACAACATCCCTCCCAACCTCTACAGACAATACTTTCCCAGTTGTCACATATGGACAGCTACATAGAGAGCTATTCAGTAGTTACAACTTATATGGTAAAAATAATTTAACTTAAAAGCTGGGCTAGGGTTATGGAAAAATTCCAACAAACCTCCATGTTTTACCGAAGTCCATCTCCAAAATATATCCTCCCAAGTAATCAGGTCTTAACAGAGCTAAAACCATAAAGCCTTCAGTAAGACACATGCCTAAAATAACCTTCACCTAAAAAATACCTGGTTCTATATATGACTTATACATTTATTACAGCATGGTATTTCAACAATTCATTAAAAGCTTTCCAAAGCAGAAAATAAACTTGCAGTAACAACCTGTAAAAGGACAGTAACACCAGTATCTCTGCTTCATGCTCTTAATCCTCAAAGACACATACAACATACAAGGTCAAGAACAAAATTTACAGTTCTGATGGATATTACAAGTAATGGACTTAATATTAAGTATGGTACTATGACTCACTATTGTAATCTCTCTCATCTCACTCACAAGAGTACCAAGGAGGTATTTCTCTCATCATTCTATCACAATTTTTTCTTCTTCTTCTTGTTAGGTGCTAACTAATATTTTTCTCAACTAACTGACAAACAACTAGAAATAATAATTCTCTAGTCTGTCTCTGTTAGTTTAGTTTAGATTTTACTGTTTTCTTGTCACAACATAAGTAACATTAATAGAAGTTTGTTGCTTTTCTTAGTCAATAAAAAAGCTGTCTTCCTTAAAAAAAACTCCACCTCTCCTCTGGGCAAGTAATTGTAAAAAAAATTATGTAGTTCTGTCTTGTAAGCAAAGATCTTCCATTTCTGAATAACAGAAATAACAGTTTCCACAAGATGAAGGATGGGTATTTTCTAACAACTGTTTGTGTTCACTGAACACTGAATTTTTTTACTTTCAGTAAAGCTGATGGGTAAGTCCTATTTTATAAACAGAAGGGTTTTTTTTTCATCAAAAGAGCATGAATGCATTTTTCAAAGTTCTCCTCCTCCTCCTCCTCCACATAAAACATATGACATGCAAAGATTTTAATGAGCTAAATGTATTGAGTCACATTAACACTTACTCCTCCTTTCTTTTCAGATTCTCTCTTGCTTCCTGTGCTTTGGCAAAAATAAACCATTGAAGGGTTGCTGGATCACAGACCGTTGGGATCATAAAGTGTCCAGATTCATGTAAGCCTGGTGCATACCTGTCACTAATGAAACACGATGGAAGTAAAAAACAAGGTATCTTTTTTTTATGCAAGGATTTACATTAATCACTTTCATAATGAACTCTAAAGTATAAATTAATCACAATCAAAACAATTGGTAAAAAATTATTCAGGCTTGGTTCATGAGAATACAGAAGCAGCATATATAGTTTTTTTAAAATCGCATTTCAAAAGCGACTGTCAACAATACTGAAAAAATACAAACACAGCACCATCATACCCAGCTGAGCGTTGACCTGACAGCACAAAACCTTTGATTTAACTAAGCACAACACCAAGATACATACAGAACTTTGACTCTAACTGGAATGAAATTAAGCAGGATTTTCTTCAATCTGATTCCTTCTTAACCCATAAGAAGGCACTTAATACCTTTAGAAACAAAAAGGCTTTGACATAATTAAAATCTGAGATTACATTAGTTTTCTTCTTAGTGAGCAATAATCAGTTTAACAAAAAAAAAAAAAAAAAAAAAAAAAAAAAAAAAAAAAAAAATAAAAAAAAAAAAAAATTCCAG